>JAUZNJ010029954.1:0-10061 GCA_034780135.1 Jordanella pulchra
GGGCTTAAATACACAGGGGCAATCAGGGGAACAAGACACACCTGGGAGCAATCAGGGAACACAGGGAGCACAGAGAAACAGAAACTCAAACACAGAGACAGACGGATCATGACACATGCAGCTTTAGAAAACCAGGCTGCAACTGAAAACGTTTCTCTACATTCACCTTAAACACACGCTAACATGCATGCGATCTTCAGCTGGATTTGTGAAGAGCTTGTGCCAGCAGTTTTTGTTCAGGGATACAAAGAAAATGGCAAAATTATTGTTCAGACGGACGCAAAGGAGAGGACTCAGTGGGAATCAAGCTGTGCCGTTTTATCACCACGGCAGTTGTTGTTATAAAGGTTTTTATGTATAGTTTCCAAGATACGGGCTAAATATTACTGAAACCTTTTGGCCAGCGGGTCAGACCATCTTTAACCAGTCAAACTCCTCCATGTCCCAAAAGATTTCATTTGGTTTATTGAAATATTTTAGATCATGAAACAGTTTTAAAGTTAAACAAAAAGCAAAAAACAAAAAGGCTGAAATCTGTTCAGAGACAAAAGCTTCTAAGCTGACCCGGCAGAACCCAAGATTTGTTTGTGGCCTAGTCAAAGTCTCGACAACAATCTGATTAAGATACACATAAACAGCTTTTTCCTGCACCAAAGCTCGATGATAACTCATTCCAGTTCCTGCGGATGGAGGCTTTGAAAAGTGCAGCTTGTTTTTATACAGATTAGCTTCATTTGATCTTTAATATTTCAGTACGAACAGAATAAATCTGTAAGGAAGCAAGCGTTTTTACACGTTGCTGTTTATTCCTTCTCCTGACGGTGGAACCAAACAGAAACAGCATATTTGTGAAATGCAGGTCTTTCCCTTTGACTCCCACAGATGTTGTTTTCAGGCAGTCTGTCACATTTGGAGAGACGAATGAAAGCAGAGTCAACAGTAAGACTCAGCGGCTCCCAGGACCACATCCTGTCTGTTGGTGGACGCACTGACAGCTGACTGATGCAGAGATCCATTGTTAGGGAGGCAGCATTAGCATTTAAATCATTTAGGTTCCACTTTGGAACAAGGAGGTCTTCAGTGGAATCTGTTTGGATCCGACCATTAGAGGAAGTTTTTCACGTCAAATTTCATGATAATCTTTTGCGTCACATATGAGACACGATTAGTCTGCCTTTTCTGTGTATCACCAGTTTTCTGTCAGTATTAGTAGTTTTAGAGAAGAAACAAACAGCTGTGAGACAGAGCCTAACAACAGACCTCTGTCAGCGGGTAAACCCTCCTCTTCCTCACCTCCTCTGCTTCCTCTCACTCATTTTTTATTCTCTGCTGCATCCAGGTTTCCTCTGGGGGGAAACTTCTCTGTCCCCGAGTCCCTCTGCAGATATTCTCCTTCTGCACATTCCAGCCATTTAAGCCAGGTTTCATTATTTGCTTGCTAACGATGATAAAAAGGTACCCGTGTCGTTTATCTACCATATATACGGACAAAAAATATGGAACGAAGGGTGTTTCAGGATGGTTTTAGAAGAAACGAAATACAGGAGGGTCTTTATTTTAAAAGAGGGTAAACTTAGACTCTGTCCCAAGATTTAAAGGAAAATTTATGTTGTGAAAAATATAAATCGCTGAAGGATTTAGAAACAGGCTCCCTTTGGGGTTCTGGATTCATTTGTTCTGTCTTCTTCAAGTGTCTCACATCAGTTACCTTAACCTGGCAGCAGAAGATAAGGTAACCTAAGGTTCTCCTTGTGACCGGTTCCTCTACTCCTCTTTAGAGAGAGATTTTTGGTGTTAAAGTCAAGACCACACCAACCGGGAGCAAGAAGTACCGAGAGCTTTCCCACCAAGCAAAAAAAGGTTGGAAATGGTTTACGTCCAAATTTGGTCAAAAAGTAATAAGTGAAAAGCTGGAATTTTCAGATCATTGAAATACCCAGTTCTCAACGTCTATTATTGGACTAAAATGGGAAAAGGTCAGACCGGCCAAACACAACCCAGTTCTCAACAACTATGTCTGGGCTAAATCAAGACTGTGACGGATCGACCAGATTTAGCCTAAAAACAACATCTAAATGGCGTCTGGTGTTTGAGGGGTTAGAGGTTGAGACGGAGACCGTGGACTCTTGTCTAAAATGTCCTGGGCTTGTCTTGGTCTCTGTTCTCATGGTCTCAGGTGGTGTGGTCTTGGCTACAACACTTGAGAGTATAGATAAAATCATCAATTGATGGACTTTCTAAAAGAAGGTTTCACAGTCAGGTTTTAGAAGGTTAAAGCATTTCTTCTTGTATCTGTTTAGGGACTAGTTCTGGTAACTCTGTGCTTTTAGACTGAACTCCAGTGGCTTTTAATCTCTCCTCTGGTGCAGAGGATGTTTGTCGGGGCCGTGGTTCTC
Organism: Jordanella pulchra; assembly: GCA_034780135.1. NCBI lineage: Eukaryota > Metazoa > Chordata > Actinopteri > Cyprinodontiformes > Cyprinodontidae > Jordanella > Jordanella pulchra. Next base: position 2,397 of record JAUZNJ010029954.1, read on the forward strand.
TAAATCCCTAATGCTTATCTGCCCCTCTATGGGGTGGAGCTGCAAAGGGCTCAACTTTAGGCCCCATTTTTTCCTGCTTCCCCTCTGCTGTATTCATAGGAAGCCTAGTATTCCCTTCTAGGAAGGAACCCCTTTAGATTGATGCTAACTTGGCTCATTTGATTTTGTCCTTAAAGGAGAATTGTCACGGTATATCTCTACACATTACAGACATAAAACATTTTATCATGATAAATTAAGGTAATTTACACCAAACGTCCATCCTGATAGTGTTTAGATAGTAATATTTGAGCCTAAATAGAATTGCAGCACCAGGATGATGAGCAGAAATAAATAGAAGGTTGTGTTGTCTGCCAGTAATACCAAAGAGAAGCGTCGCTCAGAAAGCTAGATGCCAATGATTGACACCTAGTTAACCGAGCCCAACTGCCCTGCAATAAAGAGACAGGCAGTAAAGAGACAGTTTGGTGTAGTCAAAGACCAACTATTCATACAGCAACCTCAACTTCTAGTGAATCCTCCAAAGAGCCTCCTTGTACAACCCAAAATGATAAAAAGGATCTACATCAAATTTCTATATATTTAAATCCAATGAATAAAAACAGTTTTAAACATTCTCATTGGAACAATCTATAGGTTTAGCAGATCTACCGATCAGCTGATTTTAAAGCTATAGTTGATCATTCTGTTCACAAACACTTTATTTTATACTGAGTGAAGTGGTGCTGCCATCCTGAGCGTAGTCAATGCTTCATGTATTCAGCCAAAATAGGAAAAAATTCAGACGTATGTGAGAGCTGCTAGCCTCTACGAACACTGACCAATCCCTGCCATTTGGTCTGATGGAAAAACAAACCAATTAGATGCCTTTGTCTCTGTCCCTCCTCTTCCTCATGCTCATCAGGTTTGGCCGTTGCTGGAAATATTCACAACACCCAATTGCAAAACTTGCGACGTTAGTATTGCTAAAAATAACATGCTAAAACTTGTATGGTTGGTATTGCTAAACCTAGCATGCTACACTGAAAGATAAAACAATAGATTATTTACAGGTGAATGAGACATGAGGTAGTTGATAGAAAGTTAAAGAAATGGTTGAGTCGGCTTCCCTCTGCTTTGCCGAGTTCTGCTGTGAGATGCTCGTTCGATGAATGGGTCGGGAGGGGGAGTGCCGCTTTCAAATCTTGCTAGCTCTCTCAAAAATACCAACCTTAGCTTTAAGTGTAGCCAGAACCAGGGGTATAGGCCCTTTATGATATGTAATCTCTAGTTACACGTCAGACAGTCTCTTTTTCATCTGCTTTTGTGTCTTCACTCCAGACATTTGCTTTTCTTTAAGGCGTTAGCTACCATTTGATGTGTTGTATTTCATAGCTAGTTTATTAGCATGCTGAGGGACAATGTGTATATGGAAGACCCATTCATGTCCAAGCTTCAACCTACCAGTCCTTTTTTATGTTGTGCAATGCTTCATCGCGATGTCATCTATTTGTTAATTGCTCTACTTCTTCCTGTAGCAAAACAGCCCCACAACATAATGCTTCCACCTCCGTGCTTCACAGTTCTAGTTGTAAGCAAGGCAGATTCTCCTGTTCTTCCCCCCAATAAAACCAGTCATTGTGGTCATTTCAGTTTTGTTTTTTGTTGGTTTTGTTTTTACCATTTTCATATAAGATTTTATTCTATCTGGATTTATATTCTCTCCTACCTTTACAACGTCTTTACCTTTTGTTCCAGGGTTGATTCCAACATACCAAACCTCTGATATTTGGGACACAGAGCCCAGTATCATGGCCAGCCTGGTCTAACTTACCTTCAGGTGAATTGGACCCAGTCATGAACTAAAGTTCTGGAGGTCCCTGGTTTTCTTGAAATACATTCACTATGTTTCTCCATTCAAATCGAATGGTAGTCAATCAGACGCATCACCATCTGGGTTTTTTGGGGAGTGGGTTAAAGGAAAGTAACCTTAGGGTCCATCCATCACCCATCTTCTCCTGTCATCCATCAGGGTCAAGGTATCCCCAGAAGTCTACGGGTGAAAGGCAGGGTAGGCTCGATCTGAATACCTCAGCCTATAGCTCCTACCTCCTGTTTCTTCTCCTTTCATTACACACAAACCACTGGTCAAATTAGAACTACAACCTTCTGGAAAAGAACTACAGAAAGCAAAAGTTACCCAAGGTGAATGGCCAAAGCTCTCCGTTTTAAAACCAACAAATGAGAGAGCAAGTACATTAGCATGTGTCACACAATCTACAGTGAAGAAATACCTGTCAATGTTTGTTAGTGTGGGCTGTGCCGATACGTCCGGTCACACAAACTCCTAGTGGCATTTAAGGATGCTAAGAGGTCAACATGCTAACGGTTTGATTTTAGCTATTTCTGTTTCTACTTCATGGCAACTTTCTTTCATTATTTAGTGATATATATATTTTCCTTTACAGAAAGAAAAGGTTGAAAGCTTTAGTTGGTTGATCTTTTGATCATTCTTAGCTGATGTGACATCATATCTATGAATCTGTTGTATTATTTAGAGGTTATCAGATTGCTTCAGATGTATTTCTAGCATTCATTCACATACATCTGGGTCCCGCTTTCGTATTAAACCTCATTTCAACAAAGAATTAATTTAAAGTCGTATAAACAAACCGATTCTGCAGATAAATCCCAACCTAACCGCTCTCAGAACCACGAATCCTTTGTCCCTTTTAAGTAGCTGATAATGACTCTTCTTTAAGAAGCAGAGTATTAACTCTCATAATCACTTGTGCTTGTCCCAGTTCCTTTCAGCATCCTATTGTCTGTGTCTGATGTCTCTTCTGCATTCAGATAAGGATAAATGTTACCGACAAGTGATTCATTGTGTTGAACAAAGATGAAAAACCCTGTTAAACCCAATTAAAGACAGAACTTCACCCGCTCAGGTTAATAAACCCGAATAAAAAGCAACCCTTTACTTTCATTTTTCCAATCTAATCAAGTCGTTTGAAGGTCTATTGCACACAAGACGAGCTGATCTAGTTCAACAGCTCTACCTTCCTTCAGGGTGAATAAACAGGATACTGGAAACTTGTAGGAAAAAAAAACCCTTGATCCAAGTCAACCTCAGCTTTGTTCTAACCCTCACTAAGGACAGCGGATGTGCTCAAATTCATGGGTCACTACGGACATATCAATTAGCTTCATTTGAGACATATGAAATGATTTTTCCCATCAGTCTATAGCATTTGTGTTGCTTTGGTGGAGTAGCTGGTGTTTACGCCTCCAGCGTTGTATTCAAGAACACAGATGCTATAAGAAATAATTTTTCTACTTGTATCTAGGAATGATGCATTAGCATGATGACATCCAGTGAAAGAAATGATTTCATGTGAGGTGTTTTAGTCTCTTTAATCTCACAGAGAAAAGTCACCCTAAATTAAAGCTGTAGGACATCGTGGGGACGTGAAACCCAAACTTGTCTAGAAGTTTTAATGTAAATAAATAAGAGCAGCAGTGTACAGCTGAGCGCAGATAACGCCATAAAGGTGTAACTATAGGGAGCATGAGTCACCGCCAAGTAAACAGGCTCCCCCTTCCTGCCTGTTCTGAGGATAAAAAAACATTGCTAATGGAAAGGTCAGTTCATTTTTCAGAATTTAATTAAATTCAGGTGTATTTATCTAGCATCAGATGATAAGGAAAATCAACACTGAGTGATATTCTGAGGAGGTAAACAGACTTAACTCAAAACCAGTTATGTAAATGCAGCCTAATCAGTTCAAATTGTTTCCCAATTATACTCAGAACCAACTGTAGGAATGCATTTGTTTTTGTGTTGAAAATCTGCGAGGTGAGATAAAAGGAACTAAGGTCTGAAAGAAAACATGTTTTGGTAACAAGACAATAGACGGTGCTGAACACACAAATAATACAGAGAGAAATTAATTTCACTGGCAAAAAGCAGGTAAAGAAAAGTTAGACACAACCTGAGCCTAATAGTGTGTAGTTATTTCATATTTTAAATAGAACAATCAAAGGGTATTCTAAGAAATCAGCGGTCTGGCTGTTGATTCCCTGCCAACCAGTCTGTAATGCATTTTGGAGCTTAACCAGTCAGTCATTTATAGACCAATATGAGTATCTTAAAGTCTGTTCTCTGAGATAGAGGGATCTCCATGTCTGTAGTTCTAGTGAGGATGCAGGCAGCAGCGTTCTGGATCAGCTGTCTGATCCTCTGTGTAGACCGAGCTGTGAAGAACCGCTGCAGGGATCAGTTCTATAAAGATGAATGAAGCAGGAAGTAGATTTTCATCAGCAGTCCTTTAATCCTGGAGACGTTCTTCAGGTGGTAGAAGGTCCACGTTGTTCCTTTCTGTCTGAGCCTCTGAAGGTTCAGCCCTGAGTTCATCACTGCACCCAGATTTACCGCCTGGTTGCTGCTTTCTAGCTGGATGCTAACTTTAAACGTTCTTCCTTTGATCCAGAAACTATGATTTCAGTTTAGCTCGTGGTCACCTGGTGACGTAGTGATGGACAGCTGAGTATCGTTTCTATGGCCTCTGATGCCATGTTTCCTAATCACACTAAAACGGATATGTCCTTTAGGTAGGAGTTCTTGAGAAGAAAGGCCAGCCTTGTTTTCCAGGCGCTCTAATGAAATCAAACGACCAACAGTGTGACATACTGCACTGAGGTCCAATAATACCAGCACTGTGGTTCTTCCACAGTCGGTGGTCATTGAACACTTTAATCAGGTCAGTCTCTGTACTACAGTAGGATCAGAAATCGGACTGGAAGACATTAAAGCAGCTGGTCATTGATAGGAAGGAGTTTAGCTGCTGAATCACAGGCTTTTCAATACCCTTACAGATGAAGGGGAGCTGTGAAACGGGCCTGTAGTTCTGCAGGAGCAGCTTGTCCAAGTTGTTCCTTTCGGCAGCAGTTTTATAGTTACTGTCTTTAAGGCCTGGAGGAAAACACCTGACAAAAATGATGTTGTTATTGTCATCACTATTATTATCATTAATTCACATGTTCTGAAAGGAGACACATGGAGAAAGAACTTAGAACTTAGTGGACGATTTCTTTGTCATTATTGGTTCATTTTGTCAAAATCAGCTGTTACCCAAATACCTTTAGGATAAAATGCTGCGATTAAAAAATGTAACCTTCTCCATGTAATTATTTTTGGTTTTTATTTGTTTTACTATTCTTCTGTTCAGGCATGAAAAAGCGTCCCCCTATGACTCCGACCATCAAACCAATTTTTATTGTTTAGACGAAATAACCGGATTAAATGTAAACTCAATGTATTTATGTAAAGTTCAACATGGCTGACTGTGGGTTTAATGTCACTTTTCTAAAACGCTGACGTACCGCGACGCTGCTTCTGGTTCTCAGTGTGGTTCTCTGGTGTCCTGAAAGCTTTTCCAGATTCACGAGTGTCTGGCAGAGTCTAGTAGTCTCACATGTTGGTTTGAATCGATTCTTCTTTTCATAAATAACAACATTATTTAAAAAATGCAGGTTCTTTTTTGGCCCAATTTATTTGTTTTTATTTTGGGTAAGCCAAGAATAGGAGAAACAGTTTTGCTAAATTCTGGTTCCTAAAATGATGACGCTGTTCCCCTAAAAGAAGCTGAAGCTTTGTTTGTGATATTCATTCTTGTTGAGATGATAAGATAATGAGCAGAGAGTCTCTTTCTCAGCCAGATGCCAATAATCAGCCCAACAACTGCCCTGCAGAAAGCCCCTGTCTGTGGTAATTAGATGTTCCTCACACCGCCTGGCTGGAAGGACACTGCTGGGATGGATCTGTCTCAGCCAATCGCAGCTTTTACCCTTTTAATGGCTTCTGTTTATTAAAAGAAGTGTTAGTTTCATACAGCTAGTTGGAAATCATGTACCAGTATCTGCAGGGACGGGTTTCAAATATATTCTGTTTCGGTGTGAATTTCATGTGCATGGCTGTAAATAAACTACAAAGGGTGAATATTTCAGCGGTTTGCATCGTCTGCGAGTCATTCCAAAGAGATGAGACATGGTCCTTGTGTTCTTATAAAATATATACAAATGTATTTATCTCTATGTACAGAGCATGGCCTTTCTGGTGATCGAAAACAATGTGAATTTTAGTCATTTTCTGTAAAATAACAGTAAAATGGCTTCAGATTATTAGCAACTAAAAGACCAAATGAAGGACAGGATGTGTAATATATATATATAAATATCTATGCTGAAGACAAGGTAAACTCAGATATTTTGTCCTTTTATTGTATCATGTATGACAGTAAATATCTGTATATGCTTTGAATTATATTTGCCAGTTGGCCACATGTGTGTTCCTGTACAAGATGCAACCAGAATGTCTTTAAAAGGGTAAATCAACAGATATTTGCTCCTCTTTTCTCATTTTATGTGTTTATTAAAACTAGACCTTATAGCCGACGCAGTGAACGTGTTGTTAGACTTTTGTTTATGTGCGTTTTTGTTTGTTTTTTTACCATCTAAGTTTGCTGTAAGCCAAAGGTCAAAGGTCAGACTGTTTTTCCTCTGATAAATCTCATTACAGACATTAGATCTCAGTCAAAGGCACCACTTTTAACCCTCTGTGGTCCCAGTAGAGTAGGCTCCGCCTACATAGGCATCAAAGTGACCATGAAAGAGGAGGATTACGACTGTCAGGAGTGATCTGTGATGCAATTATGTGCAAGATTAACATTTAGAAGATGGTAAAACTATTTAACCTTCTAATGCAAACGGGATGTAAGGGTCGGTCCATGGATGTTCCCATCACATTCCTTTATTAGCTATTTAAATATCAACCTGCTGAAAGCCATGATTAGTAGTTTTCTACTATTTCAGCTGTAATAATAGTAGATATATGTAATAGGAACGTTTAGTACACCAGTAAATACCAAATATTCAAACATTAGAACTGACAGAAAAACAAACTCCTATTTGAAAAGGTTTTCTGAATAAAGTCAACATGGTCCAAGGAATTAATCATTTGATTCTCACCATAATAGAAATGGCTGAATTAGGCATTGAGCTGAAGAAGGAACAGGCAGGATTTCCTCCTAGTGTCCTGGTGTTTAAACAAACGTGGTGTGCTCAGACATTTAGGGTGATATCAGTTAACCAGCTAGTCAGCCCAATTAAGACGAAGCTTTCAGAAACACAGAGAAATATGCTGAAGGGTTCCTTTTGGTGCAGCCGTCCTGATAACCATATTACAGGTGGAGTAAGTTTTAGCAGCACCATGTTTGTGTCGGTCTTTTCTTCTTTTTAAAGTGTTTTCTTCCTTTCCAGCACATTAAGTTTTGCCAATGCAAACACAAACATTTAGGTCATGTGTTGTAGATAACATTAATGAATTTTTTCTTCATCATTTTTCCAGTCTTACTTTTAAACTGGTAGTTTGTGTTGTAGTCAAGATCCCACCAACCGAGACTAAAGAGCACCTAGAATGAGACAAGACCAAGACCTTTACAGGATAAGACTGCATAAGGTCTTGTCCTCTGCAGGCCTTAATCTCGTCTTGGCCTCGGCCTCTAAACGTTTCAGTCTCGGCCTCTAAACGTCTCGGCCTCTAAACGTCTCTGCCTCTAAACGTCTCGGCCTCTAAACGTCTCGGCCTCTAAACGTCTCGGCCTCTAAACGTCTCGGCCTCTAAACGTC
>JAUZNJ010029955.1:0-15093 GCA_034780135.1 Jordanella pulchra
TTCGAATTCTACCGGCATTTAAAAATATGTAAGCATTTGGGAGCGCGGGCGCTCCCATCGTCCGTAAAGGGTTAATAAATGCAGGACTATTAGATATTAGGTAAAAAAAAATACTTTTAGCAATTGAACCTAAACACTTTATACGCTCAGAAAAACAAAAAAGATCTAGTGAAAATGAACGATATCTAAAGTGATATTATGGTTTACTTATAACTTTGACATGCTCTACGTTTCAGAGCAGTAGAAAATGTTCAATAGCTGAATTTCTACTGATGTTTGACCATTGTCTTCATTCCTGTTTCCTTTTCCTAAAATCCTTCACTCCCTAAATGTTTTTCTTTGTAGTATTTAGATTGATACATAATATGAAACCACAATGAGAATTTGTTCTTCTCAGAAAATAGGTTATGACCTCTGATCAGACTAAAACAAAAAAGATGAACATCTTCCATATAACTGCTGTGATTTATTTTGGTTTTTTAACCAGTTTTCCTTTGATAAAAAACTATGTGAAGTTTATACAATTGCATTAGTTGTCATGGGTACAACGCATAATTTAATGCAACCTCATGTGACAAATGGCACCATCTCACTAAAAAGTAAAACACTTTGAAAACAATTAAATACATAACAAAACAGCTAAGTAGTTAAATCAGCAGCAACCTCCAAAGTTGAGATCTTAATCTGAATGACTGCTGAAACAATTAAAATAAAAATAATGATCTCATTACACTGCTGCTAAAGGCAGTTCTTCAAGCTAAGCTAAGCTTTTGTGTTTTTTTTTTTAAATCATTACTTCTACTATTTGTCTTTGCTTAATAAATCCTGACAGCAAGAACCTATAGTTTTTTTTTTACTCCTGAGATTAGTCTAAATAACGTTTGAAGCTAGTATGCTAAATCACTTTTATTATGCTGTGATATATAAAAGACCAGATATAAGCAAGGGTGTTGTTTTTTTTTTATAATGACTGAACCTAGAAAACCATGTCATGTGCCGAAGAGGTAATCACTGAATTTGAGACACTGGGAATCAGAAGAAAACACTCACTCTATATGCCCTTCATACAGTAAACATATTGAAGTGTATATTTGCCTCGGATTTAGCAAAAGCAGCTGTATCATGAAAAGCAACTACTTACTAAAAGAAAATTTGCTAAATTGCTTTGGCCAAATAAGGTTGCGTTTAGAAGAAGGATGTTTTCGTCTGTTTAACATGACATGGCACAGCTGTGAGCGAGTGTACACCATTCAGCTTCTCCACAACACGGCTGTTCAAAGAGCTGCAAACACCGTCTGGGGAATCAGGGCTGCCACCAGTGGAGCTCAAATCTCATTGAAAAAATGCTCACTGACTGCCTCACCAGCTGCACCGCAGTACATAACAAGTCCTTGAGGATGGGCAGGCTGACTATTTAGAAATTTTCAAAAGGCATTAAAACACTAAAGCAGAATTCCAGTTGTTCAACTCTTATTGTTCTTTAGTACAATGAATTCTAAAGGGTTGTCTGAGATTGTTTATATAGCTTTTATTGTCACAGAAGTGAATATACTTACATCCAATGTAAATTTGATGTAAAAGTTATTGAGAACTGAAAGAGTGAATCTAATTATCAGCTCTGCAAAACAAAGTACTAGTGTGGGACTCATGGGTATCATGAGACTAGAGGGTATGTCATTAAGAGAGTGACAAAGAAGGAGAAAACCAGCAGAGATCCCTGACAAATAACACAGGTGTGGTAATAATGGGGGGCGATGGCATCCCAACAACAAAGAAGTTTCTTCTTAACTTAAAACAAAGCCGCTCAGGTAAAGAACTGTAATTTACAGCCAGCTTTTGCTTTTCAGTCATCCTTCAGCAGCACCATATCCACCTGTTGCCATTGATTTGAACTAAAGCAACAGATTTAGCCTAAAAAAAAATGCAAAACAAGGATATGAGTACGGAGGCCAGAGAGGTACTTGTGGGAAAAGAGGGCCCCCATTAGAGCGGCTCTTTGTGCTCACTCATCACAGCTGAAGGGTAGTGAAAAGGACACACTGTAAGGCACGCTGCATCTGCTAATCGGCAACACCGACATCATTGCCTCAAACCTTTCACTGAGACTGTGCCTGATTAAAAATCTTCGTTTCAGGAAAGGTCTTCGCTAATTGCTTTGCTAATTAGTCATTTTCTAAATGAATAACTACTGGTTGAAAAATAACCAGTAATTATGGGTTGAAGCCACAAGGCATTACTATCTATGGAATAATTGGCAGAAAAACGAACACAAACACTTGGATAAAATGGTTGAATGTAAGACAGCAACATATAAAATCAGAGGTAAAACCTATTTTACAACATAAAGAGTATAAATTTGCCTCTACGTTATGTGTGTGAAAATATAGCACTTGAACTCCTATCTCTCTTTGCCTCAACTCTGGCTTTCTAGAGACACGTTGATATACATCCTAACCTTTCCTGAAAATCTTTTAAAGTTCACAATGAGAAAGTGAAAAAAAACAATTTTTAGTGTTTTAAATTTACATGTCAGCATAATGTGTCAAGTTTTACAAATATCCTCATCATACAATATTTGAATTTAAGCAGTTTTACCTTTGTCCTCGATGGAGAAATGGAAAATGTCATTCGTTGCATTGACCCCATCCTTTAGAATGTAGCATATGTTCATATCATCGATTTCAGCTGAAAAAAAAAGCATTTGTTTCAGCAGAGGCTAAGTCATACCAACAGGAATCTACATGGGCTAGTTGGTTTCATTGATCACAAGTAAGAAATATGCTAAATGCTTTTTGCTATATGCTTTTTTTTTTTTCTACGCCCAAGTGTTTCTAAAAAAAAAAAAAAACATCTTTAAACATTACTTCATGCTAAGGACTTAGTTCGTGTGATAAAATATGTATGTTTGGAGTCTTGGAATATTTTGATTTTACCGGCCTGCTAAATAATTAGTGCATATTTAAAATCCTAAGTGGCATTTTATAACTTGCCTTCACTCTGATCTGTGTTATGATTGTCTCATGTTAGGATCATTCATAATCATTGATTTGGAAATTTGTGAAGTTTAACCCGTAATGCCTCGAGTTGTTAAAGTCAATATATGCTAAATTTAACATTAAAAACGATTCACAGAAATGTTATTATCGGTGGACAGTTCGTATAAATAAACTATTTACACTTATGAAAACTGCTAAACGGGACATACTTAGCACAATGGCTCTGTACATCAAAGCAGAAAAAAAGACACTGACAAAATAAATGTGCAGCTACACCTTAACATTAGACAAGAATTCCCTCCTGTTTGAAATATAACTTCTGCAAACCCTAGTGCTTTTTTGTTTTTTTTTTTTTTGTTTTTTTTACAGAACTAGTGATTTCCTTTGAGCCAGTCTCCCTTCAACATGTCTGCAGTTCATATTATTTACCACCATATCTATATTTCCCTTGGTTTTTCTTTGAAAATAGTTCTCCTGTAAAGTACAAATCTCCACCAGCTCTTTCCAAAAGTGAACCCACTAGGAACCGTCTGAAACAAAATACACCACTCTAGAGATCTAGTAAGCCTGTGGGTGGAAAAGAAATCTTCTATCAAAAATGGATGAAACATTAATAAAAGCTTTGTTTGGAAAAGTTGCTTTTATGTGTCAAACCGGAAGCACATTTAGCATAGGAGGTAAATGTTAAGAGATTAGCATCAAACAACTTTCAGAATGAAAATATGATTCAGAGAGGAAAAGTGCAGAATATCACAAATGTTGCAGGACTAAAACAACAGCTGTCTTACCTTGTGTGAAGGTGGAGACGGTTGCATTTCCTCTACCAAAGTTGATCAGGTAACCATGCGCTGGGGCCACAGTAATCCTAAAAGTCACAGAATCCTGAATGCTGTCCCTGTCCTCTGCTTTAAGGGACTTGCTTGTGATCACAAACCCCAAATGATTTCTCTCCATCACCCGCAATGCCTGGGCACCCTTGTTAACAACAATGTGTGGCACCCCATTATCCACAGCAAGAACACTAATCTTCATCACTTGGGGTTTTCGGGTTTCAAATACTGTGTCAGGGAAGACAAAGAAGTCTGTGTGGGTACCATCAGTGACAATGAAGGAGAAACTGTCCGCTGTGCTCTCTGTGCCATCATGTTTGTAGCTAATCATATTCTCATTTAGGTCTTGCTTTGTGAAAGTAGTGACAGGCCGACTGTTGTTAAACAGCAGGCGACCGTGAACTGGGATTTGAGTTACTGTGAATTTCAACATGCTGTCCACAGTGTCTCTGTCTTCAACTGTAAGTTCAAAAGGTGTGATGAGTTTATTCTCTCCCTCCATCACCACCAGGCCGTGTACTGTAACCACAGGCTTCTTATTGTCCACGTCTGTGATGGAGATGCGAAAAGTGCGGAACACAGGATTGTAGCCATCAGTCACTTCAAATTCAAAGCTATCCATTTTCACCTCGTCATCAGCAGTGTGAATGTAGTAGATTTTGCTACCAGCCAGCTGGAGCTGTGTAAAGGACGAGATTGGCATCCCAGGTGTGTCTGTGCATTCCAGGTGTCCTCTCACAGGAGCACGGGTGATTGTAAAAATCAAGTGCTCATCTGGACTGTTCAGGTCACTTGTACTGAGAAGGTCAGTTGTCAAGGTAACTCGGCCTCCCTCTTTAAGGGATACTCCTTTGCTAATTACATCAGGGAAAACTATGTCAATGCCACCAATTGTGACGTAGAAATATCTGTCAATCAAAGGGTTGATTCCATCTGTCACATCGAATTTAATAAGGTCACGGATTCCCTCTTGCCCATTGTGGATGTAAAAAATCAGTCCCTGATCTACTTCTTGTTGTGTAAAATTCATCCCAACTGAGATATTTTGCATTTCACCAGATGCCATTACTCTTTGCAAATAGCCCTGGCCAGGACCAAACCTGATTATATAAGTCAGTGTACTATCCTCGGAGTCCAGATCAGTAGCCTTTAAAATGTTGCTGTTAATCACCTTAATGTCACCAATCTCAATTTCTAGGCCGTCATTGATAGCCATCCGAGGGGTTTCATCATCCACCGGGATAACCATAACTATTACTGTTTTCTCCACACTAAATTTTCCATCTGTGAGGACAATTTCAAAGCTGTCCTCTGTTGTCTCTGAGTTATCATGCTCATATACAATACTAGAGCCATCAATAATCTGATCCAAGGTAAAGTTAGACACAGGGAGAGTGCCAGTAGTGAGCTGATTGAGAATAAAACCATGCCTGGGGGGTTTGATGATGAAGAATGTGAGCTGATCGGCTGGGAGATCTGCATCAGCGCCGTTCAGGATGGGAGTGTCAATAACTATGTTCATGCCCTCCATAACCACAAATTCTCTCATGTAAATCTCTGGCTTCTCATCATTAGAGGGGATTATGGAGATGGGAAAAAAGTGCCTTTCAGAGAAATTGATGCCATCAGAGCATCTGAAGGTAAACCTGTCCTCCACTGGCTCTACTCCTCTGTGAATGCTTTGAACATAGTAAATGTGATTCTGTCTAATGTCTTTGATGGTGAAGGCACTAATAGCTATCCCAGATCTGGATTTCTCAGAGCCTGGGGCTGGAGAGATGTTTTCCACATACCCTGAAGTTGGCTGCACAATAATTGTACAAAGGAGGTCATCATTAGGGGTGTCATCATCATCAGCGCTTATATGAAGAATCTGAATGACATTTTTTTCACCCTCAGTAACAGTAAAATGTGGCCCTACAAAGACTTCGGGAGCCTGGCTGTCCACAGGAAGAATAGTTACATGAACTCTGACACCTGTTATTTTATTTCCTCCTATAGTCCACTCATCAGACATGTCAGTAAGAGTGAGATTGAAAAAGTCCTCCCGTGTGTTCAAGCCAATCTCGCCGCTCGTATGAGCATACACCACAAAGCCGTTAATAATATCAGCTTGAGTGAAAGTGCTCGATGGAAGCCCTCTCACCAGGATTTCACCAAGTGATGGCTTATCTTCAACAATGAAGGTCAAGCGAAGGTCATCTGTGTCCTCATCTCTTCCTTGAATCACATTACTTGTGATTTCTGTGGCTTCATTTTCTAGTACATCTATGTAGGAGCCTATTGTCCCAGCTGGTAGGTTGATTGTTGGAATCTCATCATCAATTGGCTTCACTGTGATCTTTATAGTAATTGGAACAGTATGCACCCCATCACTGACGTCTATTTTTATCAAATCTACAGTTGATTCATCTCCATTATTAACATAAGAGATCATCCCATTTTGAATATGCTCTAGGTTGAATGTATCTCCCTTTGTCATTTCAGTGAATGAAAACTGGACCTGTCCATGAAGAGGAGGCTGTGCAATAATGAAGATTATTTTGCTGCTGTCTGTATCTGTGTCTGTTGTGTTCAGCTCGCCTCTGGTGAGGATATGCCTGCCACGTTCAAGCACAGTAAACCCAGAATTTGTTATTTCAGGCGGTTTGTTGTCCACAGGTTTTAAGAATATTGTAAAAACTCCCCAAACACTATTTCTAGAGACATCCTCCACTGTGTACTTGAACTGCACAACATGAGTGGTAATTCCAAGCTCAAGATCAGGTGGTTTATAAGCTATTTTGTGATGGTTAATCTGTGCCTGTGTAAAACTTGTGACTTCAGTGTTTGGATTTTCAGTCAATACCAGGGCTCCCAGTACAACAGGACTGTTCTCGTCTGTGTCTGTAGGTGGTTGGACGATGGTGTATTTGAGATCTCGATCCTCTGAGTCAAGGTCAGTATAACGGAGGAATTTCTTCCGAAAGTGCGTGAGCTGATACTCGTGTACAGTCATTTGTAAGGTTGTGCTTGGGTAAAGTTCAGGCGGAAGGTCATCAATGGGAAGAATTTTGATTATAAATGTGCTCCTACTCGACTGATTAGGGGGATCATTGTCATCTTGTACTGTAAAAACAAATTGATCCATGACTGTGCTAGTGCTATGAGGCCCCGTGTGCTTATAAAACAATTTTCCATCAATAATATCCTGCTGCAGCCACTCAGTCACTACTTTCTCATACATTTCATCCTCTGTATTAAACTTCCAGGTAGATGGGTCCTTTGGTGCCTCAGACTGACGCAGCAACAGCTGCCCGACTATTGAAAAGGGAGGCTCTAGCACAAATTTTATTGTAGAATCTTCAGAGTCGATATCAGCAGCACTAAGAGTAGATGGGAAGATTTGCATGACTTGATTTTTTAACAAAACCAAACCAGTGTTGGCATTGATAATTGGTGCCTCGTCGTCCGTAGGCACAACAGTGATGGGAAACAAAAACTCTACTTCATTTGTGCCATCTGTCATCCTAAAGATAATATTATCACTATATGTATCACTACCATCATGCTGATAAATGACTACTCCAGCATCGAGGTCAGCTGGGGTGAAGAATTTCCTCCTGGATCCCAAAACAGTCAACTCTCCATGTCTAAGACCATCAATAACACTAATTCTGACTTTGTCTAAATTGTCCTCATCACTGATTTCCAGATTCTGTGAACTAGACAACGGTCTGGATTGGCCTTCATACAACAACTGACCAGTGTTCCTAGTAACCACAGGCGCCAGTGTGTTCATTGGCTTGACAACAATCATGAAGGCAAATGTATCTGAAACAGCCCCTTCGGTGTCCACAACTTCAAACTCAATTTGGAAAATTCTCTCAGTGTCTGAATCCACAGCAGGGGGCTTATAAGCAATTTTTAATTCTTTGAGGTCTCCCTGGTAAAATGAGGTTATTGGTAAATTCCTGTCATCTGTGCTGACTATGTAGCCCTGCTCAAAGGAGAGAGAGGAAGTGATGTTGAAAATTAATTCATCAGGATTAGACTCCACATCCTCAGCAGCCAGCATGTCAGTGGTTATTGCTGTCATCACAAACTGGTCGACTTCCATCATCATCATGGGAGCAAAGCTGGCCCTAGGAGGCGTGTTGTCCTCTCCGTCTTTTACTCTCACCAAAATCTGGAAAAATTCCTGCTTGAGCACATTGCCTTCTTTATCATATAACTCCACTAGCATGGGGATGTAATCCCTATTCGGTGACTTTGAAGCAAAAGTGTGCTGATAACGGATGTTCATCCTAATGAATTCATCACAATCTACCATTGTTCCCAGGCTTTCCTCATCCACAAGTTTCCCATATCTGGGAATCACGTTGCCACGGGTGAGTGAAGTTATTTTACACTGCTGTGTGTTTCTATCAAAGGTGAACTCCAAAATTCCTTGATCGATGGGATTACTGGTGCCCAGTAGCTTGTCAACAGTAAGTGGCATGTTTCTTGTCACCACTTCCAGCTGCGTGAAGATCACCTCCACCTCCATCATGAATGGTATTATTATTGTATCCGTCTGGGTGTCATACCTGAGCTGTAACCTCACCCTGTCACTCGGGGGACTCCGGGAGCCAAAGTGCAAATACTTCACGTCATTGGGACCAAATTCACAAGGAAACTTTTTCGGAGACAAGAGTCCTGGTTTTTGAGACAATGGGTCGTTTTCCAAAACTGTGATGCTGCATCTGTCGCCGGGCTGAACTTGGACCACCAAATCGTTAATGGGATCAATGAAAACGGATCTCCCGAAAGGCACACGGACCCCGTTATTGGCAACCAGTATCGTGTCTTCCGAGAGCTCGGGCCTGAGGGCGTATGATAATCCATAGCTGTCAGAAACACTCGCAGCTGCATCACCTGTCAGAATCAGCGCGAGGAGAAGCAAAGCAGCGCCAGTCCCGGGCAGATGAGAGGGAATAATCCAAGCCATTTGGGGAGTGGAGCAGCAGCTTTGAACTTCGTGCACGAACTCTTGCAAACGTCAATTAAAGTTATTGGTAAATCAAAGCGGAGTTGGAAAAAATCACGCACCTGAGCTGAGGGCGAAGCTGCACCATTCTCTCCCAACAGCTGTGCTCTGTTAGGCGAAACTTCATACTCCTGCTTTACCGGAGTAAAGGAAAAGCCACGCCTCCCTCTTAGCCTATTGGTCAATGTCTACTCTGGAATGCGTCTTCTCGGGTCTTAAATGGACCAGTGTTGTGCCATTCAGAGCAGAAAGCATAATAAATAATAAGAAGGTGCAGCTTTTGAGTTTCACTAAGCAAAATATTAAATGGGTAAGATGAAAAATGCACAGAATGGAAAGTTAGAGCTTAAATACTATGAGGTTAAAGATACGTGCTTTATCTACACGTTTTGACAGATACACACAAAAAAGGACATTTAACCTTAATAAAGGAAAACAAACCATGTCTGCCATATTCTGAACAATAACGAAAAGCAACCATAAGCAGGTCTGTTTGGAAATCCAATGGAATGTTACTCAGAACAAAGTGGACCTCTGTCTCCCCCTCCTGGTTTGCTTCTTTACATCTAACTAAATAGTAAATTATTCATACACCTAGTATTTTTCTCTTTATTTTCCTTTCATGGCATCAATAGAATCTGTTTGGGATTTCATTTAATAGACTAACATAGGATACATTGTCAAAAACAGAACATGGAGTGCTTTTTTTTTAGTGACCGCCTATTCTAAGTGTAAATGTTTTGGTCAGACTGCTATGGCATATTTATAAAAGGTTCACATTACGATTTGAATGGTGAGATGTTGAAAGCATAGATGCTGTTTAAAAACCTGAATGCTATAGATTTCTCCAGAAATTTTGACCTATCTGGTGGGTTTGTTGATTTTCAAGAGACTGTTCACTAATAATCCTTAAAATCATCAAATGACTTAACAGAAGACATGCATTTACACTGATATTTAATAAAAGTCAGTTGCACTGGATTTCATTTTTTTTTATAAGAGGAAAAGAGGGTAAAATGCAAGTGCATTGAGCATTTTTTTTAGTTTCCAAAAAATAGAAAACTCTAGCTTTTTTTTTTTTTTTTTTTACAATAACACTATGCCAAACTTTTTAGAATTTTTGAGAAAATCTAAAAAAATTATATACATCATATATTAGGTGAATTAATGCTTTTTTAAGGCCCTATATGAATTTATGAAGAAAAAATATTTATAGCACACAATAGATTAATCCAAAGGAATTTTATTCTAATATTTCAATAGAGCCAAACAAAGATAAAACATTCAAAGAGCTCGGTGGGTTTCATCCTGCCCACAATTTGCTCTCTGAGGATCTAAGTTCTGCTGTATTTTTTTGGAGTCATGCATCAATGTTGTCCTATTTCCTTCTGTCCTCTAGGTGTCTGATACATTTACAAATAGAGCATTTTCTTCTTGACAAGCTCAGTCATGATCCAGCTTCTTCCTTTTTTGCCTCCCACGCTGATTAGGAGAACACCCACACAGATCTTTAGTAAAAAAGCAAAGCAGGTCAAATCCTATAATTTGCTTCACATTAAATTAGACGAGGTATAAAGGAACATTGCTGAAAATGTAGAATTCACAGAGGAAACTAAAACACGGCTAATGAAGAATGTTGATGCAGAGATGCAGCCGTGCTGAATTCCAAATCTCCTCTTGTATTTGCACCACTATTACATACAGTTATCATGTCAGCAGGAAAAAAAATGTTAAGATTATGGTTTTAATGAAACAGCAGGCGTCATTATTTGGTTCATTTCCGATTATTTGGGTACAAACACACATACCAGTCTTTCCCTCTAAATGAGCAACGCTAAGGCTTAGATTAGAAGCACACATCTAACTTCAGCTGTGCTCACTTTGCTTTGTTTCTCTGTAGATAATTTGCATTCCTTCCACAAACATGTAGGGGCAACTATTGTGTCTGCACTGTCCCATAGTTATGCATAAATGACAGACAAACTATCTCACAGCTGCCTTGTGTTGAAATTGGCACAAAGTAGATGCCATGACAAACCTTGCACTTCTGCTGCACTGGACACTGTTGACAGGGTCCAATTACATATACAGCCAAGCAAACTGTGCAGCAAAGCCCCTGGGCCTTGACAGCATCTAGTTACAGGAGAAAATGAAAAAGAAGATGAGTAGAATTTTCTGACAGCAGTGATTGCATAGAGGGAATTGGATCATACCCAATTTTTCAAGCTTATTTTTCAAGCAAGGGTGAGTTTGATGAAACTCTGTCATATTACATTTATAACAAATTTATAGTAAATGACCAATCCTTGCTAGAAGATAGAAGTGTCAGTCTATAAAGAACTGAAGCTTGTAATTGCACACCTGAGGTGCAGAAAGTGTATCCTTGAGGAGATGTTGCAGGTGTGAGCAAGGTTACAACGCTACAGGAGCAAGCCTAATATTATATTTATCAACAGCAACAAAACACGGTTTTGGTTAGCACATTTATTGAAATAATTTGACAACATTTTAATTATTCTATTACTTTAAACATTATACATTCAAAAATCAGTTTGGTGAGTAGCCGTTAAAAACTTAAAATTATGTTTTTTATTATTACTGTACAATTATCTCCCATTTGTTTCTCCTGAAATGACATACACTGTAATGAAAAAGTATTTTCCTCCTTTCAGAATTGATTCTGTTTTTTGTCATTCTTTCAGCTCATTATAAGATTTCACTTCCTACAGCAATGTCTGATTACTTTTTAAACCCACAGAATGTATTAGTTTTTTAAAACAGAGCATGTGTAGTATGGCAAATGATTTCATAAATCAACTAATCACATGATAGAGTAATTCAGAAAAGTTATTAAAACATTTTCTTTTTACTTTTATCAGTGCACAAATTTTTACAAATCAATTTTTAAAAATGTTGAATTTTGATACAACCAACAATTATGCTCACAACAATAAAACATTGAAAAATCTGTTATTAAGGTATATTCAGGAAAAACAAGAAAAATAAATCTAAGAAAAGTTCAAAAACAATAAAAGTTCAAAAACAAAAGCAGATACAAGTTTGAAGATCCAGAAAATGTCTCTAATCCAATCGAGGTAACTAACACAAGCTCCATGACAAATGGACTTGAACTATTTCATATTCTGGACTAATAAGAAGAAAAAAAAACATTTTCTCACAACAAAATGACATTAAATGGTAATAATTTAAAGCTAGTTTATAATCACATTATATTCAATTCTAGTCTTCGTCTCCTTTTTGAAGCAGTATTTTTCTGTTATTACACTCATCTTTAAAGTTTGAGGCAATTCTATCTTTCATGCTACCTCAAGTTAGTGTTGCTAAAGCAAAGCATTTTCAATTGCACCTTTTATTTAGAACTATTTTTGAAATAAGCAATTCTCAAGAGACACCATAACTCCATAGTCACTGATCTTATTGAATGTTTTGTTTTGTTTTTGCTTATTCTATCGTTATCATTTATTACTCTGAGCCGAAGCCCTAAACAGTAAAACGATCGCAGCAACCTCTCTGAAATCCAACCCTATAAAAGTAAATAATGTACTCCATAGAAGCTGAACACACAGCCACGCGGCACCCAAATCCATCTTCCCCAGGTTATGTTACTCTTGGGATATAAAATAACAAAAAGGCAGCAGAACCAGCATACTTTAATCATTTTATTTATCCTCGACTACAAATTCCCCAGGAATATGGTGGAAAAGCAATAAAACACAAACACAGATACATAGAGTGTTATCTTCTTTTTTTGGCAACCAAAGTAGGACCTTTCCCAGTGCAATCAGTTACTTTCTTAGCATCATTGCCAATTGTAGGGTTAATGACCAAGCTCTAACCGAAGAAAACATGTCCTTAAAACGTGCATCTTCAATACTGCAGATAATTCTCCAAAAGCATTGACTGCTTGATCTAAAAATGCAATTTTAGGAGTCGCGGTGTTTGGTGCTATGATGAACAACATATAAACAAAGACATTAGTCCTCGACTCAGCTGTCCTGGGTTTTAGTCCTGACCTAAAGACCTTTGCTGCACGTCTTCACCTGCTCTCTATTTCCACATCATTTACCATCTGTTTACAGTCAAATATAGGGCCCAAAAAATACAAAAAAAATACAAAAAGAAATTAGCGTGATAACGTTTGATGTAAACTGTTTATCATCATGTTTTTGCCAATTTTTAAAAAAGCTAATTAAAATCTCCTAAACAGACCACATATATGTTTACTGTGATGACTGCAGTGCATTGATTTTCCATAGGTCTTTGCAGATCCAAGATCATTGAGAAATAGCACACTACATATTTATCAACATGATTACATTTGTTTGCTTGCATTTATTTGTCACTTCTTACTAGTCATATAAAGACAATTCAGATATAATCAGGAGGATTGTGTCCTTGTAATTATAAGAATCAAGAAGACTGAAATATTACTAAGTCCGCTTATAGTATATATAGGGGAAGTACTGAACTTCGAATCACTGGATCTTTAGAAGGTCTAACTTCACAGGATTAAGTCATGAAAAGGACACCCAAAGATTTCACAGGAGGCAAAAGCAAAACCAAAATTGATATCTATGCAAATGCAAACAGGATTTTTTTACTCTCCACTGTTGCTGCATGCATGCTCAAAGATTGGAGGTAATCAGATGGTTTTCATTATATAGAAACTTCCCACCACTTTGTCTGTATGATCTGATTCAATCATTTCTGTAAAGTGCCTTGAGATGTTGGGTGTTATGAATTGGTGCAAGATAAATTCAATTGAATTGATCTGAACTGAATTGAATTGAGAAGAATATGTTGTTGTGGCTGGTAGCCCAGAATTAAAAGAAAATATAAAAAATATACCACCAATAAAAAGAATTTGTAACCTTGGCAATAACCAATCTTGGATTAGAAGAAAGCTGAACAGCTTTAATCCAAATACAAATTATAAAAACTAGGGGAGAATCATGTCAAAACGCAACAGTCACAAATCTGTGTTCAGTTCTGGTGCAACCATTTTGTGGGAACTTCCTGTTTCCAAGTGATTGTAATGGAATGTGATGTCTAATGCTGTGCCTAAAAGACTTGAGAGTGAAACATTGCAAACGCAGTTGTAGGGGCACCAGAGTTCTGTCAAAACTTGCTTCCTTACACCTGACTTATTAAGTGGCAAGTCAAGACCAACTAGCAGATGTTGAACCATTCATCTGTAACTAAGAAGGTGGTTTGGTATATCTTTATTTATATAAGTAAAGCTTATATTGTGTGCTTCAATTGGAGACTTGTTAAACTGCAGGTCAAAGGTTTTATTAATTCTGATTTTTGACTAACTTCCCACAACCCTTCCTATCCCAAATTAGTTTTCGAGCTCAGACACTTAGCATATAGCATATAAGCCTTTCCTGGAGGCTGAAGTCATTTATTTTGCTCAACAAAAACGAAAAAAAGATAATTCACATGAAAGTGGTCACAATGTTCCCGCTGTAGCTGCCATGTCACCTGAAAATAATATATCAAAAAAAAAGAAAGAGTTACTTTTAGAAAGAAGCCCATCCTGCTCAAGCAAAACTCAAAAGCTCTAACATTTTTATTTCTATCAGGATTTTAGAATTTGTCATCAGACTGTTTAATTGCTGTTCACACTATCAAATGAACATGTATCATCACAGAATGAAAGCACAGGTAGTATGTGGGTGCTTGTAGTTCTGAGAGAATGTCTCAAATATTTCTGACCCCCCCTGCCATGCTATAATTGACTTAAACTTTCCATTGGCCCCTACTTGTCAAAAGGGAGCTGTCATCATTTACGTTAACGACTGTAACAAGGGGCTTTTCACGCTTTCTGGTCTGCTTTTTGACCACAGGACTTCCAAGTGATTTTTAACCCTCCGACTGCCAGCACCACACACAGACAAACAAACACATATACACTGACAGGCACAAAACTTCAGGAGAGTAAAGCTGCTGTTTATACATGATTCTAGGCTAAAAAAAAAAAAAACAGGCATCAACATTTCTCTCACACATCAGTGCTTCCTACACAGAAATACAGAGGTAACTGATCTCTGCATTGTCAGAAAGGAAAAATAATATTATAGCATCTCTCAGCACATGTGATGACTAAAACCTTTCTTATTGATCTTTTTTAACTTTGGCAAATTGAAAATGCATTACATTATAGAATCAGAATCAGAATAGGGTTTATTGCCATTGTTAGTGAAGGAGTTCACAAACTAGGAATTTTTTATGGTAC
>JAUZNJ010029956.1:0-15093 GCA_034780135.1 Jordanella pulchra
TCAGTGAATTTTGTTCCATTATTGTTGCAAACAAAGAACAGGTTTTGCAGTTTGGTGAGAAAAAGAGTTTTAACTTACGATTTTGAACTGATTGACAAAATTGTCACCACATTAAACCGTGCTCTCCAACCAATGATGGGGTCCCAAAGGTCCCATCTTTTCTTCCAAGAGGTTCTTGTAATCGAGCCTCATCAGAACACTATCTGAGATGACTAAGGTTGGGTGTTCATTAGCTCTGGACTCTAATCACCCAAAAATGATGGAAAATGAATATTACTTTAATTCTTTAACCTTCATTAATTGAATAAATGAACTTTTCTGTTGAATTGGGATGATATTTATATTACAGCACTGGACGTAATTTGTAAAGTAAACAGAGACGTTAGCTGGAATCTGAGACAGCATCGTTAGGCCTATTTGGTAGAGGCAGGTGATGTGAACATGTAGTCAAACCGACACAATGTGATTAATAAATGATAGCGCCCATACTTTGGATTAATAACAAGGAGATAGCCCTGCCAAGTACTGTGAAGCTCGAATCAATTACGCTGATAAAAGCTCTCCGCTTTCAATCGAATGAGCCCCATCTTGAAAAACAACCAGAGGTGGAGAAGACAGGAGGGGAGGAGGTTTGGACGTCTAGACATGCAGCTCTGAGTCACGCAGCAGTCAGGATGAATACAGGCCACTATATTGAAAGTAGCCTGTCAGGTTTCCTCTGTTTTCATGTCCAGATACCCTGCTGCTCCCACTGTTCTTCCAATTCAGCTCTCCTAAAAAATTATTTTCTCTCCACTTTACCTATAGAATAAAAAAAAAAAAGTTTCTTAAAAAAAAAAAATTCCTGACTATAAGCTGCTAGTTTTTTCCAACACTTTCAAGAGGGTGCGGAGGTCAATGTTGGAAATGAAATAAGAAGGACAGGAACATGCTAGCAGCAGGCATGACGGAGAACAAATGACCCAAATTCGCAGATTTTGACATTTATTTGCTTCATTAGAGTCATGGACCCGACGGAGAGATTCTACAAAAATCCTGCAGAGCTGGAATAAAATGCTTATGAAACCCCATCTTTCATTAACAGCGTTTACTGCTGTGAGCCAACAAGCTAGCGGGAGCTAGCACCCTTTTTTTTGTCTCTACTCTAGGTGTTATATGTAGAGCTCCCCCTACAGGTTTGTTGGGGACAGTTCAGTAGATGTCACTGGCTTATAGCCCGGTGCAGCTTATATATGTGCAATTCAAATTTTTTAAAAAAAATGTTGTGGCTGCGGCTTATAGTGAGGTGCATTCTATAGTGCAGAAAATACGGTATTTCATAATTCGGAAAGATCCAGTAATCCAGTCCATTGGGATGGGATCGCTTTCCTTTTGCTCGGTTGCTCAGCAAACTTCTGTTAACAACTTGCTGTTTATCCTCTTATCTATGTATGTATTGCTAAGATTATGTTTTGTGATGACATAAAAAGTTTTTTACATATTTATTCTAATAAATCAGGGGTTGGGGTAAAAACAGCAATAAAATGACCTGAATTTCAACCCCCTGTGCCTTTATTAGCAGACTGTTCTCTCTGTTACTATTTAAAAAGACTTGGGCCACCAAAAGATGGATACTGTACCTCCAAACCCTTTTATGGAGTCATTTTTACCTGATATCCAACATTATGAAGAGTTATGAAGAGTCAACTAAAGCGCAGTGAATGCAGAACATTTTGTGTTTAAAATTATACACTAGCACAGTGTCTGACTTCCTTGCCCACACAAGTCTATGCCTGCTGTTGAGACAAGCTACACTTCTTTGATTACTGTTTGGAAAGAAAGAAAGAGTCTTCCTCTCATTGTTTTGTTCCCCTAACTCTGCCTACATAACAGGGAGTGCTACTCATAGCCGCACAGTAAGCCTCCACATTTAAACCGTTTGTTGGAGGAGTGTTTTCTGCCTACAGAACATACAAGCTTCTCCTGCTATGTTGCTTTAGAAATGTGCATCCGACACGTCCTATAAGAATCTGTATGTGTTCTTCCCATGAATAAAATTTGTCCTGGTGTTCTGGCCTTTCTGTTCCTCCAGAATGCAGATGACCTGTTGGTAGCCTCAGCAGAGTGTCCAAGTGATGATGAGGATTTGGAGGAGTGTGAGCCTGGAAATGGTGAGTCAGCCTCCGGAAGTTCTGTCTCTATTGTGTTTTATAAAGAAACCCAAACAAAGGAAAACTGATTCTATCCACTTGTAAATGGCACTGATAACATCGCCCCCTGTATGCACCTCTGATTCCACATTTTTTTTCTTTGTCCTTTTGGGTTTTCTGAACACCAGGTATTCAGCTGAATTTGTGCTTCTTCAATTTTTCAGCCATGTGGTAATTTCTAACATTTACCCAGCTGTTGCAGCGGTCTCCCGCATTTCCTTTAACAAGGACGAACGTTTTCAACATGGAAGCACAGTTTGTTTTGTGCAGCATACAGCTGAGCCGCTGTGTCTGAACAGCAGGTCAAGTAATGTTCTGACACCCCAACAGGAGGGGGAAGTAAAAGGCCATGTGTTTTACTCTCTGTCTTTAAGCTTTGCAGCTCCATTGTACATGAAAACTGCCAAGGACCATGTTCACACAAAGAATCAGCAAGCCTCAAACTACTCCTACTGCTACCGTTAGGGCTTAAAAGCTACAAGGGTCAGGAGAGAGAACGCACATTTTTTTTATGAACAAATCTAGACTGAGAATTTTTTAAAATAAGATAAAAATAAGCAGTGGGAGATGCTGGACACTGTTATGGTTCAAGTGTGCGAAAACTAAACTTAAGTTGAATTAAAGTAATTTCTTTGAAAAATAATCATTTATTATTATAATAAGCAGTTTAAAAGGCCGTGTATCTAGTAGTAATTGGAGGAACAGTTTTGTTTTTAGCAAACTGAGTCACTTGAATAAGTACAATTAAATGATTCATTTAAAAGATCTGTTCATTAAATCACTCAGTTGTAGTTTTACAGTAAAAAAAACTGATCTGACCATATAGTGTGTTTTTTAGTGATATTGATTTAGCTAATTATAGACAACTAACAGGCTTTTCAGTTTTCTACAAGCTAAAGCAGGTAATAAATATCTGAGAAACTTTTCAGGCCCTAACCGTACCTTATTCTGAAGTTCTATCAACCAGATGTCAGTCAGCTCAGATTGAAAACATATTAAAAAAAATACTTTTAGATCTAAAAAATTTGTTACTTCTGAAAAAGGTCAACTATTGGATTGCAGCTAATAAAAAAAAATCACAAAAATGAATGTTATATATTCCAGATCATGTCTGTCCCATCTAAGTTTATTGGCATTTTATGTAAGAAGGTGAAACTGCACCACTTGCATTGGAATTTGTGTACTCTCTGAACGAGGGCTTGATTCGTTCACAACACAGCCTGAGAGTCCAAATAAATCAGCCACTCATTCGTACACTGAGCTAATCATCACTATCACAGCCTAGAACGAAGCACTGCTGATTCATACAGTAAGCGAGAGGGTGAATCAGAACCATTGCTAGTGAGTACCACTTCACCAATCACTCCAGGAGAATTTCTCTGTCTTTATTTGGTTCGCTTGTTGAAACTAACTTGGCTTAGGAAGTTAGCTTTAGTCGGTTTTAGCCATCATCTCTGACGAAAAGATGCCATAGTGAGTCACAAAACATGGAAGTTCCCTTCCGACCAGTTTGCACAGTTTTTAGCTAAAGAAAGTAGTGAATGAGTTAATTATAGTGATTTGATTCATTCGCATATTTGTTTTGGTCAAATGACACGTTGACACGTTCATTATCAACCCAATGCTAAAGTCTAGCAAACCAACTCTGTTTAGCGTCTATGTTTGTTATCAAATTCCTCTGAACGAACGAAAGTGGTATTTCACTTAATTCATGCATGACTGAGTAATCGTTGTGACATCGGTTCTCTGAGCAGCAACCCCTTCCTGTCCAGGAATTGAGTGTTCATCACTGCCCCCTCCAGAAAGCACCTACATTGACTGCGCTTTGCCTGCCCAGTACACAACAGGCACACTTTCTCCAATCAGTGAACAATAAAATGAGGCAGATGATGGTTATTTCTGCTCAAAATTAGGACAATATGGCTATTTTGGCACCTATTCATACAGTGATAGAAACTTTTGTTTTTAGCCAATGTCTGAGTGTTTTGCAGCTGTTTGGGGTTTAGCATTGTGCTCAGCCTTCCTAAGGATGAGCCTAATTGCCAGAAGTGGCATCATGCAATGCTAAAAACTGTGGATAAAACTAACAAAGCCAAAATTTCATCACATGTATGCCTAGAGTTTATTTATGAAGGCATAAAAAAGCATGTTATTGAACCTTTGATATATTTCATAATATCTTATCAGCTAATAACAGCAATGCTTATTAAAGTGAAGACTGTCTTGCAAATAACCATTTAATTGTTGTCTTTATGTGACTTTATCTGATAGATTTTATCTATAGTATATGAGCCCCAGATATGAATGTGTGTCTTTAAAGCTTGACACCTTTCTCTACCTATAATTGAGAGTTTTACTTTGAAGTGTAAAAGGAAGAAGTCCTAGAGTTAACCTGTTTGGCTAACATAGTTGGAGTGACAAAGACTGAGCAATAAATTCCCATTAATACTAAATAGTTTGTCTGGATCTATTCCAGACACCTAATAGGAAAAAGTAGGCGATGAAGTAACAGACCATGTTTAACTTGTCAGCTGTCATGTGCTTTCCCCTATTAGTAGGCCCTATATTGCCACAATAAGGCATTATGGTTTTTGTGGCATGCTAGACCCAAACAAAGGGATAAGGAACAGCGGCGGTTTTAATTTTTGGTAGTTTAGGCATTTTGAAACTCTAGCGCAGTTCAAACGTAGTTTGATATGCTAGCCGTTAGCAACTAATGATACTAAATAGCCTGTACTTAAGGTACATGTTTACACTTCATTCAGTCATTCGCTCACACACTGATGGTAGTCAGCCACAGTGTAACCACAGCTGCCATGGGCCCCACCAAGCCCTCTGAACACCATCAGTAGGCCATGTGGGTGAAGCTTTTTTCTCAAGGACATAACAACATTGAAAGCCAAATCTGGGGCTTGAACTGCCAACCTTTTGGTCGCAGAGTAAACTCCTGCACCCGACACCACTGTGACCTAGTAGAGTTATTATCTATCTCGGTTGTTCCCATCAATGCCTAGATTAAGATACTCAAACCTACAGTGAGTATTTTCACAGCAAATAAGGGTAATGAACTCTTTACAATATCTGCCTCTCAATGTCTGTTTGTTTTTTTTTGTTTTTTTGTTCTTTAGGATGAGCATTATAGAATAACTGAAATAGACTAGAAAGCCATTATCTGTATTATTCCACTGGTTACAGTTTTTTTGCAAACCAGCTTTTTTACTTTTTTTCACAAACCATTGCTAAATTAATACACTTTGTTATAAACTCATAGTAATGAATAATCTAGTGTTTTAAGAGGGATGCTTATTTTCACTCTCAGTAGAAGGTTTCTGAACTGGTAGTAGACAGATACTATTGCAGTTTTTGGTAAAATAAACCCTCATATAGTCTTTCCTAACTATCTTATAGTCATTCAGTTAGATTTCTTTTAACCCTTTATCCATAACAAAAGTCTGATGAAATATATTTTCTTCAAGTAAACTGATAATAAGGCTTTATAAGGCTCAAAGCTGCCTAGTTTCCCTTCTTGACATAATAATACCTCCAACTATTTTTGTTTTTCATGTAAACAGTTCTCACCACTAAAAGGCAATAGACCTAATTTTATGAAAGACTTGACTGAAAAAAAGTTTGAAAATAAAGAAGACGGCAGAATTGCACTGTCTGCTTTTCTAACATCGCTGTGCTTCTCTAGAATATACTGGGAATAAGGATTATGGCTATGTTGTGCTGTAAATAGCAGGAGATTACAGAGCATATCAGTATGCTTGTGTGCAGAGAAACTGATCTGAAGCTGTGTTCAAGAACTGGAGAGCAACACTCTCCTGTGGTTTTCTCTGTAGGTGGTTAGGACCGAAATAGAGCCACGGTTCCCCCTCTTATCGAAAGCAGAAATGAGAGTATTTCAGCGGATTCTATGCCCAACCTTAATCTCCTGTGGGGAAATGCAACTCTCTATGCCCACACTCACTTACACACACACACACACACACACACACACACACACACACACACACACACACAGACACTTACCACACAGAGAGATAGTGGCAGACATGCTCACCTCTTCAGACAGACACTTCCCTCTCTCACTCTGTGGGTGTAAAGTTTTCTTTCTACGACCCTCCTGAGAAATAAACACGCTTGCTCGCATGTATGCACACTTGCTTCGTATCGCGTCTCCCAGATGCTGAAACGGTTCCAGCATGGCGAGCCAGCCAGGTTGGATAAGCCTCTGTAAAAGCTGTGGACAAGAGCAGGCAAATCAACATTGTCCACAACGCATGTCCCCTACCATCCCTCCATCACCGCTCAACAAATACAGCCTTTGCAGAGATAGGACCAACTCCCAGTGTTTTCAATTATATGGGAGAAGGAGTGGGAAAATTATTGAGCTGCCTTCAGTAAGGACAAAAATGTTAAGCCCAGCAGTGGAGCTTCTATTAAGCTGTGTCTGATATGACAGCTGGGAATTCATCAGGATCAATACAACTTCTTTCTGCTTCCATATAGCTCTTTGTGATTTACAGATGGCTCCACCTTAAGCTGCTGTGTTAAGTTTGAGTACTTATCAAATATATTAATTCCTCTACAAGTCTTTCATATGTTGATGTGTTAGGAAACAAAAGGAATAGAATCAATCTGGTCGATCAGGCAAAGTCGATTTTATTTCTGGATAAAGGGCATGGATATAGATGAGTATCCATCCATGGAGAAAGCCACCCTGGACAGGTCGTCAGTCTGTCACAAGGCAACACAGAGACACTCAGCCATGCACACACTCACACCTGAGGAAAACTTAGAGATGCCACCTAAAAGTCATGTTTCTGGACTGTGGGGGGAGGCCAGAGTACCTGGAGAGAAACCATGTATGCATGGAGAGAACATGCAAACTCCCTATCCAAGGAATCAAACTTAGGACCTTCTTGCTGCAAGACAATGGCACTAAAACTGTGCTACTGTGAAGCCCATATACAGTAGATAAATATTTAAAGACAAAATAATTTGTTTACACATACTGTAGCTGCTGCCATTATATCTGAGAGATGAACAGCTGGAGCATAATAGTGTAATTTGTTGTGGTTTTAGCTAAAACCAAGGTAGGAGGTTGGGCACCAGATGCCATTAGCTCAGGAACTTCTGCTCAAAACAGCTTTGATCAGATTAATCATGTGTAGATCCAAACCTAAGTGCTAGATATTATTAATATGGCCTGCAGGGTTACTTGTAGGCACTGCAAGCTGACTATCCATAGATGACTAGTGTTAGCAAGTCATGACATAAGTTTTTTTAAGGAGTATCACCAGCAGTGCTTGCAACTATGATTGCAACCGACTCTACAGACTTTAATAAAATTGTTTTAAAGCATATATCTGGCTAGAGGAACTCACAAGATTCTTGAGATCACACAATAACGGACAGTTATTAACTTAACTCGGTCTATTATGTAACATAAAATGCACTTGCTACTTAATCAAGCTTGAGCAAGTTCATTATTTTAACTTCCTGACCATAAATGGCATAATGTTTGGGTCACAATTTGGTTATCTTGGTTTGTAGACAGATGATTCAACTCTTGGGTAGAGAAAACTTGTCCAGCTAGTTGTTCTTGGCTTAAAGTGTTTTAAGCTTAGTGTGGTGACTAATGGTTTTCCTTTCAAACTGATTCATAGGTCCAACCAAAGAAGATCTCTGATCTATCTTGGTCGGACCATCAGAGTTGCTGTCATAAGAGGTCTGCATTGCCCCAATACATGTTTTCTAATATTATATGCCCAGATTGTTTTTGCTGGACTGTATACTGAAATAAACCATGTGTTTTGGGTGTTTAAGTGTTTGGAAAACATCCGAGTAGTTGTTGCCAAACAAAATAACTTGAATGTGTAAATTATCAGTCATCCAGATCATAACAATAACAAAACATGCTCAAATCGGAGGTCACCAGACTTTTGCTCATTTTTTTCTGAAGACATTATGACACCTACACAGGGATCTTTGTCATTTTTTTATGAGCCAACAGAAATGACAAAGCCTACAGGACAGGTGTCAAAACTTCTTCAGAAAAACTGAGTATGGGTGTCTAAGGTTAGCCAGTAGACAAATAGGTGACTTGGGCTGATGCTGGACTATTTGTAGATGCAGAAGACAAGGCCGGATATCACCACAGACCGCACTAGGGGCTGGGTGGCATATGGGGTTAGGAATGGCCTTATTGAAAGGAAAGGAGTTTGTTGAGATGCTTATCACGTTGTGTTGCACTCAAGAAAGAACGAGAAAAAAAGAGGGGGGAGTGAAACACAGACCAGTGAGATCTTATGAGAGAGAGGAAGGGAACAGGATAAAAAAGAGCAAGCAGAGTGGAATTCCCATGAACAAATCCTGTCTTCCCACTAGGCTAATTAAACTTTGACTATAAGCGAAATTTAACTAAATCAACCAATTACAGCTTTGGTATGAATCTGCCCTTGGTGGTAATGAGCCTATGTCAGAGGAGCAAGAAGACCAATGGAAATGAACTCTGCTCTAAAAAAGAAAGATACATCTATACTGCAGCACACATTGAGAAAAGGTCTATTCAGCCAACATGGTTTGCTCATTAAGTCTTTAATACCATCTACATATTTTACTTTATGCCTTTGCTCTACCTAAGGATGACCTTTTCTCTTGCCAAGCTGCTTATTAGTCCTAAGATGTTGTAGGTGCTATATCAGTTTAGCTCCAACAAAATCAGAGCTTTGAGGGGGCTCCTCAATAATTCATCAGATGACACGCCATAGAGACAACCTGCAAATGCTCTTTTTAGGTCGAGGAGTGAGTGTATGAGATAAGGTTGATAAATGAGAGCTGACCCAGAACGCTGAGCCCTCAAGTCCAGTGTGATCCTGCTCAATGAGTTCTTCTGTCACTTATTTGTCAGTGTGACACTTCATTGATCTCCCTTGGCAAGTAAATTGCCCTAGGTTTTTATATGCGGGTTCTCCAGGTAGGCTGTTTGACAATCTACATCACCAAGCAGTAACCCTTCATAAACCCTGAATAGCAAGGTTCATGAATGTGCCTCCTTCAAAGGACTGTGACATCAAATCCAAACCCCTGATGCAGCTACAAAGGATATATATGGAGACAATCTTTTAATTTCTCAATTTTCTTATAGAGGAATAAAGAAGTGGGATTGGTGTAGCAGAAAATACCAATGACAATATGCGACAGAAGAGATGTGTGATTGAAAAGAAACAAGTTACCTGATTTTCTTCATTGAATTTTGATTTTGTGATGTTTTCCGATTTTATCCTGCTGGAGAACTTTACGCTGCATCGTCAGAGAACTATGGCCAGGTGCCACAAACTGGCCTGCTCTTTACTTTCTGAGAGAAATTCCCCAACATCGAAGAATTATTTTTATGGTTTTCCTTTCCCTTGATTTCAAATGTCCCCTTGTCTTTAGTCTGAAGTATTATCCAATCTAGACTTCTATCTGTTCTTGTGAGAGAGCATTACAGAGAAATACTCCATTCATCCTGGGACTGAATTTCCTTTGAATTCTATTAATGTGAAGATGGATTTGACTCATTTTCTTTCCAGGGGAGAGTTATCACTAAACTTTTCACTCGTTTTGTAAAACAAGAATTTGTTCAATAGTTTTGAATTCTTTGTGATTTTTCTCTAACTTCATCATTCAAAACTCAACATACAGAGGTGGGTGCTAACTAGTTAAAGTTACAGTAAAAAACTTTTTAAGAAAGTATTAAAAAAGATACTTTTAGTAGCATTTATACTTGATGTTTTACTTTAAAGTAATATTCTTGTGAGATTATTACTACTCTTACCTGGGTAGAATTTCAGGTTACTGCCATGAATACCTTAGGCTATTTAAAATTTCAGGTGAACATACAGGGAATAGTAAATAATGTAGCTGAATATTTTTTAACCCTTCCTAACACATATGGATTACCGGCTGTAAACACAACAATTAACACAACAATTATCCACCAATAATTACTTGGTAGTTTAGTAGCCATTTTAAAAAGTACTTTTTTAATCTTACTGGACTAGCTTTCTGGATTACTACTTTCTACATTTACTTGAGTAAAAAAAAAAAAAAAATGTGTTACTCTTACTTGACAGCGGTGAACATATACACCATTTCTAGTCAGAGTGGAGTTTTAAATCTAATCTGCATAATTTAAAGTGTAACTCATACTGTGTGAAAACATAACTTGGCAAGGGGGCAAATGTAACTGCAGTGGTCATTGCCAAGAGATTCAGAGGGGCAAAACTAATTTTGGTGGGGGTATGGAGTGAATGTGTTCAGAACGAGCAGAAGCAGCAGCTAGCATAGCCTTATTCAATTATGGAGTCAGCAGTGGAAGCTGGTAGTTTTACCACGGGCTAATCTTTTCTTATCCACCTTGACAGCAGAAGTTGAAGGAGATATTCTGGTAAGACCATCAGCTTAAGCCACTTGCTTTAGGGACTGACCTTGCAATGCCCGAGGCTGGTCCTGACCCATACATATACCAACATGTAGTGTTTAAACCAGGGGTCCTTGAGTGCCACTGTCCTGTAGCGTCTGTATGCATCCTACTCCAACCCTCCTGAAACAAAAGACCAAATCCCCTCCTTGGCATGTCAGTAAGTTTAGCAGAGGTCTGGCCATTTGTTTCAGGTGTGATGAAGAAGCGATGCATCCAAAAGCTGCAGGACGGTGGCAATTAAGGATCAACACTGCCTACTTAAACCAATAGATTTCAACTGTTATAGTCACTGTTAGGGAAAGGTACCATTTAAATTTGAACTGATACAATATCAAAGCCCAGTACATGGAAATCTGTGGTGGTGCTTCAAGGTACCTGTTTTCAGTACCATGCAAACATCATCTTAAACACTAGGCTTATTTACGGCTGCTTGCCGTGTGCTCCCCCTTTGGAAATATTGCATCTTATTTAGTAAGGTGAAGTCTTCCTCTCAAGCGCTTTCTATTTGCCACACTTACTTTGTTTACTGTAGCAGTGTCTTCTGACATTATCACTCTTGTGTGTGCAATGCTGTACTCATATCGGCAAAGAAAAATCCAACTTTTTTTTACTCCCATTGCGTCAGAATAATGAATTTAGGTACCTTTGGTTTTACATTTAAAAGTAACATTGGAATTCGGTCGGTTACAATAAAAGTAAATTCAGTAACCATCTCTAGCCACCTTTCAACTATGAATGACTGAACTAAAGCAGCTGGAGACAAAATATTACCTAACTGAAAAAATATATGCCTCAAAAAAAAACAATCAGTCTTTCCAGTCCTACTTGATGGCGAGGCTCCACTCCCAGGAGAGATGATCGTACTTGTCGTCGTCTGTGAACTTGGACTTGATGTTGTAAGTGCCGCGGGCCAGCATCCCTTTGGGTGCATCCTCCATGGTGGTGAGGAACTCGTACTCCTCGTCTGGAGTATATGCCTCAGAAGGGGGATGCAATTTCCAAAGAATGCATTTTGTAAGACTCTGATTAAAAAAGAACAGTTTTAAAAAATAAAATTTGAACATAGAAAATCTGTAAAGGAATTGATTTAATGTCCAGACTGTGTGTAGCTCGTTGAAGCCAATGAGTGAGACTTACAGTAAATACCAAGTAAATATCGGCTACTTCAAGTAAAATCAAATGAAGTTTGAGATAGTAAATTTTGAAAAAAGTAAAATATGAAAGGAAGAAAGTTAATCTTAAGACCTTTTGTGGATTATGATTTTTTTTTTTTATGTAATTTCCGGATTGCTTGTTTTTGTTTGTTTTC
Source organism: Jordanella pulchra (assembly GCA_034780135.1). Lineage (NCBI taxonomy): Eukaryota > Metazoa > Chordata > Actinopteri > Cyprinodontiformes > Cyprinodontidae > Jordanella > Jordanella pulchra. Next base: position 11,972 of record JAUZNJ010029956.1, read on the forward strand.
ATTTTCAAAACATGTTCTTTGCTGCAACAAAAAATGCAACAAAATGAATTCCCTAAAAAGGCCAGAGAAGAGCTTAGCTTAAGCCAAGGATGGTAGCGAACTGGGATGTTGTGAAATCTTTTAATCAGGTTGAGATTTTCTCGTCTGTACGTCTGTTTTTCACAGTAGAAAAAAGACACACAAAAAAAAAACAGTCCAGCAAGATTTATAGAGGCAATCCAAAGACTGAAAGCCCCTCAGGACTGAGAAAGTGGCAAATTTCCCTCTGGCAAATATGTAACCCCCTGCAAAACACTATATAAAGTCGCAACATTATCGCTGTCTCTTTTTTATCCAAATAAATCCCTTTTTCCATAAGCAACAACAGCAAATGCACAATTCGCAAACAGCTTATTGAACTCCTGTGCTACACAGGCAACACACACATAATTGCCCCTATTGTAGTATGATTCCACAGCAAGCAACATATCGGGCTCGGGCAATCTGTTGGGTTTTCCATCTGTAGTCAAATCAAAGCTTATTTAACAATGCTCTAACTCCAAACAGCCTTTCGTTGTTGATATATTTCAAACACATGCATGCTGGCTGACATTATAGGCAGCATGAATGCTTCCCGTAGACTGGCATTAATGCATCAGGGGCCATCTAAACTCATTTCTTATTTTATGTGGGTGTAAAGGATGTAGGTGAGTCATGCTGGACGTGCATCGGAGGGGTATGTGAGTAAAGATAAAAAAGTCTCATCATGTGGCCTAAACACGGATCCACTGCCTTAGCAGCTTTAATTAGTGGAGTTAATCTCAATAAATCAGGCAGAATTTCTGAGTCTCTTTCAGTTTTAGGTCACTGGAAACAGGGTGTGTATTTTTTTAGCACAGTTTTCATCAGGAAACCTCTGCTTACACGCATTTCCTAAATAAATCATCTCTTCTTACATTACCAGTCACTATCAAACGTTTACACCTCTCAACATGGTTCTTGGCAGCTCACAGAGGGAGCAGGTGAAACACATATCAAACCAAGGTCAACTGTCACCTTCTCATGAGGGAGAATCAGAGATGCATACGGGGACCAAAAAGGTCCAGAGCCAATAGAAGTTGTTGATTAGACCAAAATAGTGTTTCATCAGGCTCAAGGCAAACACCAGGAAATGAAAAGATTGTTGACTTGATAACTGTCTGGCTCACTTTGTGGATGAGGGGTGAGATTCATTATTTTTTCCAGTAGCCTTTGCCTGTCAGTCATGTAAACTGGTGGCATGAGGCCCTGAGGCTTTGGCTTCAACGACGACTGAAGTACAGCAGAGCGAAGCGACGGACTTGATGGAACAATGACTTACTTTAAAGAGACATGTAGAATATAAACATTTCTGTCTATATAATGTTCACATGCTGTGTTCCTTTGGTTCATAAAAGCCGGGAATAAGATGACGAACAACATCCCAGATAGTGAGAGGACTGCATTGTTGGTAAATCCAGACAATGTCATCCTGGTGCAATGAAAGCAGGAAGTATAGATGCGACTCAAAGTAGCTTGAAGCTGAAGTTGCACTTGCAGCACATTTGCCACAAATGGCAGCATAGAAAAGCTGAGCTGGTATCTCATCACCCTCCATCACACACGTGTTCTGTATCGCCGGGATCCTCCACACTTTTCTTTTTTTCCCTTATGCTCTCAGTTAAAAAACAAAAAAACCCACACCTCTAAAAAGTCCACTTGAATGTCGACTCTCTCTTTTCCTCAAACACGCCACGATGCTCTGCTGTCCTCCAGTCGCCACAGTGCAACGCATCCCTCACACACAGAGACAAAAGAAGTAGTATCGCCATGGAAACTAGACTTTTACAGCAATGGCAGTGAGCTTCTAGCTTTCCAGGGTCCTTGTCCTTTACAGCTCTCATGTTTTTCTCATGTCTGTTTTCTCTGAAATGTATTGTCACCTTGCTGCTATGTTTCTGTAGTCATGGTAACTCAATTGTATTAGTTTTCTTACACAGTTTGATATAACTTGACTTAAATGTTCTACTTGTATTACTAAAACCGATATGATGTGTGTGTGGGGGGGTGGGGGGGCTATGTATGTTGAAGAGTTGTCAAAGGGACACTCAGGAGATCCTGGAATCCCAAACCTTTCTTTCACTTGTGCCTCCCTTCAATCCCGAGCTGCCGTTTCCAATGGAGTCATACTCATTAACCTCATCAATCAAACAAAGAGCCTGAGCCATGATTTTATGCTGTTGATGTTGGCATTGTCTTTGGTCATGTTTTGCTCTTACCTTCCCTTTTCTCTCCCCCCAAAGAAGTGATGTAATTTATTCCCGTCTGCCATGTTTTCTAACTGTGTCGTGATCTGTGACCCTTACTTATTCACCAGATAAGAAAAAGGCCTGTATTCATGTTCTGATCCCCTATATGCATAACAGTTATTCTGTCACTGAAGGATTCTCTTTGGATGTTTAAAAGTTTTTCCTTTTTGATTATTATTTTGCCCCCAGCAATCTTTCTTTTGTTGCTTGTTTTATTATTGTGGGCTTATTACAGATAAATGACAATAACTCAAGCCAAGTTTGGCTCATTAAGGGTATTTTTTTAACAGCTGGTGGTTGCCCTTAGAAGAACGCACTGCCCCATGTTTATTTCTGATGTGTTGATGGGAAGAGGGCTTGAAGGATTTAAAACACTCTGATGGAAAACTTTTCACCCCTCTTGAACTTTTTTCACATTTTTTCCACAACTAAACAACAAATCTCAAAGTATTTTATTTGGGATTTCTTAATTTCTACAAATAAATTAGCAGTAAAATAATATATAGAAATCTGGGCAGATATCAATAACTTTTTTCTTTTTTATCTTTTGTTATAAATGAATATCAAATTAAAAGAATGGTGTCCAGTTCTTTAGAGAAAACTAGAGAAGATTCAAATATATACAATGAAAAAAATATATATGTATGGTATATATACAGAGGTTGGACAATGAAACTGAAACACCCCTCATTTTAGTGTGGGAGGTCTTATGGCTAAATTGAACCAGCCTGCTGGCCAGTCTTCATTAATTGCACATTGAACCAATAAGAGCAGAGTGTGAAGGTCCAATTAGCAGGTAAGAGCACAGTTTTGCTC
>JAUZNJ010029957.1:0-15089 GCA_034780135.1 Jordanella pulchra
ATATATACATATATATTTATATATATATATATACACACATATATATATATATATACATATATATATGTGTATGTATGTATATATATACTGCAGGAAAACAGCCACAAGTTTAACTTTTCACATCTAAAGGTGAAAACATCCCTTTACATTGAAATGTTTTTCAGATATGAAAAAATAAGTATATTTGTAAAAAAAAAAAAAATTAATTAATTTTATATCCCTTTATTTAATATTTTACTAGAAGCATTTTATTACAGGAGTACTACATCCTTATTACAAATACAAGTGATATTTCACATAGCCGCTATGATGTGCATACAAAGAGTAAAGATATATACAGTTACAGTTCTACAAAATATCTATTTTTCCTTTTTACAAAATCCCAAACCCTTTGTCACTTTATCACCTGCCGATGCATATGCATGTGTCTCTCTGACGAAGACCTGTGTGGAAGGTCTTCATCATAACAGCAGACTGCTGAAATATTTTTTGTTAGATAAAATATTCATTGCTATTATGAAAAGAGCTTCTTTTAAATATATCACAGTGGTATAAGGGAATTAGTGTCATTCAACTTTTTGAACTAGCTCATTGAAATTATGAGGCAACTTAACTCTCTATATAAAATGTATAAACAGGGCTTGTTTTTTTCTCCTCTTAGAATGGGATATATCTTTCTGGTCGTTTAGAGTTAACACTCATCTAACATGTTATTAATGGTGTTTTTTTAAACATTGTTACAACAAATTTGAATGAATGAATTTTCCTTTGGGGATCAATGAACTATAAATTAAAAAAAAATTCAATTAAATTGAACTCATTTGACTTTGCAAACACTTGTCTAAGCTCCTCCATGCTCTGTGAGATTTGACTTCTTCAAGTTTTCTGAAAACTGACTCAGACCAAAATTTGTTAGGAAGTTACAAACACACAATCAGCACCCTAAGAAACGTTTGACTCATTTAGAATCATCTAGCCTGATTAGGGGCATAGTCAAGTTATTTGCTTATAGAAAGACTAGAAATGATTAGATCCTGATGAGGATGGTTACTAAATAGAGCACAGCTGTCCTGCAATGTGTTACAGCAGCAGGTTGGTGGCATTAATGAAATAAACCAATCTGCAACAGCCACTTAATCGATCAATCAGACAGTCTGTCAGTCAGTCAGTCTGTCTTGAAATCAAATATTTTTTGTGTTTTTTCCCTGATCTTGGACCTTTCCTTATTGTTTTCACACTTCATCAGGAAATGACACCTGGTTTAGCCACAGTAGGCTACTTCCTTGTACCCACACATATCTCCGTTGTTATTGCAAATATACACAAAGGGCTTTATTTTCTAACAAACTGAGCAATTACAAAAGGTGATACACTAAAAGAAAACAAATAATACCCCAGCAGAATGTAGTAATTTTTAGAAAAACGTTTGTACGCAAGCAGAGAGAGCGGCGCATAAAATTACATAATGTCAAATAACGTGACCATGCACCTTCAAGATTTGGATGTATTAAAGTTTTTATTTTAAAAAGTTTTTACATTTTTTAAATATCTAACCTCTAAAGTTCCAGTTATTTGTAAAAGCAATAGATTATTGAGAAAGACAACTTTATGTTACCTTTAGCTGTTACTAACTCAGACTGAAATTAAAATAAACAACAAATGCCTGTTTTAAGATTTAAGAAAAGTATTTAAAGCTTCAAATTATGAGCAAAACCCTGTTTTGTATGAACTTTTTTGAAAAGTAGTAGTATGATTTAAAAAAGTGATTGTCTGAATGCTCAATTAGTGTAGTTATTTTAATATGCGGATGGTATCATTAATTCCTGAAGCACATTTTATTTAAGCACCTTAAATACACTTCAACTGAAATACATTTTAGTAAATTTAAAATCTAAAACGGTTTTGTAAACAAATGTATAAAAAAAATACATGCATGCCATTTAATTTGCTAAAGGATTCAAGAAGTGAGCCCTTCAGATTATGAGAATAATCCAACTTTATTAATTTAGTAATACTTTTTAAACAAGTTTAATGTGAGGAGTTCTTTCAGACCTTCTGCTATCAAACCATATTTATGTATAATCTTGATGGTTTTTCAGGCTCAAAGGAGGAGCGGCAGGTATATGAGAAGGCCCAGCAACACAACAAGCTGCTGCAGAAAGGAGAAAAGCCAGGACTCCATCTTAAGGTAATTCTACTGTGTTATATATGGGCTATATGATGCTCTATTTTTCATAAATGAAAAGGTTTGTCAAACCCTAAACATATCTAGGTTGTTAGATGTAATTGCATGTTCTCCCTGGGTACTCTGGCTTCCTCAGACAGTCACTTAAACCACATGAAAGTTAGGTTATTTGGTGTAAATGAATGACAAACAGTTGATTTAAAGGTTTTCTGTCTAAATCAGTTCCTGCAGGACTCTCACCAATTACTTTATTCTTCTTCTGTTTTAAGATCAAATTAGCTAAAAACATGATTGTCGGCTCCAACTTTGAGGTGTTTGCCATTCTGACCAACAACTTCAAGGACACAAGGACCTGCAACCTACTTTTCTTTGCCAGAGCCATCAGCTACAATGGAAAACTGGGAGACAGCTGTGGATTTTCATCAGACAACTTAGAGGTGCCCTCTGGAGAAGGTTTGTACGAGCTCTGTCTGTATCTGTTTGTTTTCCTAATTTTTAATCTGGAAGGGAAATTATCGTTACTTTTCAAATTTTCTCACAAAGAAAACCAATAGTTTAACTGTATTTACTATAAAACATAAATAACATCCAGTGCATAATCATTAAGTGAACTCCATGATTTAATGTAATTATAAACCAGGCAGTTCCATGAAGGCCTCTGAAATGTTTAGAAAGAAAATTATTAACTAAACAACATTATCAAGCTACAGTAGCAAAGCAGCCATGTCAGTGATTCAGTTGCAGAGAAAAGCAGTGCTTCTTAGCTTGTGTCATAATTTTTTGACATGTTTGATTTGTTCAGAGAGGCGTCTTTCTCTGAAACTGGAGTACGACAAATATGGAGCAGCAATCGACCCTGACATGATGATTCAAGTGTCGGCCATCACCATCGACAAGCAAACCATAGATTTCCACAAGGCTGAAAAAATAATTGTGCTAGATGAGCCAGACGTGGGGATCAAGGTAAGAATAACGTAGACATCTGACAATTGATGGAAACAAGTGTTGCACATTTTTGTGAAATATTGACACCTCGTTGAGCTGGGAGGGTTTTTTTTGTTCTTCTTTTCTATTTTTTCCAAAAAGATCAATTTATTTAATTAGTTAATACAAAACTTATCCCTCTGGTGCAGTAGGCTCAACAATCCAAATCTATTTGGAGTTCTATTCAACGACAATCTTGTAAGTTTCACAAGTGAAGCATCAACATTTTACCTCCATACAGTGTCCTGTTACTTGATTGACTAGCAGTTGCAGCAAGATTCCTATTCTTGAAGTTTTTCACAGCCCTCACAACCACAAACATCTCTATATTCTAATAGGGTTTTATGTGATAGGTAGTGTATAACTGGGAAGTGGAAGAAAATGGCTCAACTATCAATTCATGGCCAATGATCAAAAAATGTCAGACTATAGAAGCATTGATCAGCAAAGCAGCCTAGAGGTTTTTGGTGGCTCTGGAGGAGCTGCAGAGATCAACAGATCAGGTAGAAGAATCTGTCCACTTGGCGAAATAGTCATAACATCATCAATAGGATGGTGGTGATATGTTGAATTCATGGTGATGTGTAGGGTTAGTTTTCCCCCTCATTTACAGATTGCGATGTAGCTCAGCTTAATTACAGCGTTATTAAGATGTTTGTTCTCAGGTTTTTTTTTACAGCCACGATTGTCATGATAATTGTTCCTTAAAGACAATTTTGTGGATGTTATGACTGATTCGCCAAGTGGACAGATTCTTCTGCCTGATCTGCAGAGTAAAAGCAATTAGACATTAAAAACATGCATAAAACAGATAAAACAGTTGGACCACAACCTTAAACTAATAATACCTCAGTTAACAGTATAACTTCAACAGTCAAAGGCAGTTCTAAACAAATGGGTTTTTAACTTTGACTAAAGAACTCAGACTTTCAGCAGTTTTAAAGTCTTCTGGGAGTTTGTTCCATAGTGTACATAGTTGGCTTGAACTAGACGACCTGAGTGGTCTGGGAGGTTGAAACACGAACAACAAATCTGTACGTATTGAGGTGCTCATCCGGAAGAGGAAAGAAAACTTCTACAAAGCACTAAACTTCTGTTAACCAAGTATAGATATTTACAGACATCTCAGACCATCAAAAAATGTCCCACACTAACACTTCTGTTTATTTTTGAGGTAGACCTAAAGAGATAGATTTGTATTAAATGTAACATGAGCTCAAAGATTTCCCCCTCAACACAGTAAATATATTACAAGAATAGACATTTATCCAGAATAAAAGCAGAAACTAAAACTGATTTATTTCCTCTATTGAAAGACAGAATATGCTCACAGTTCATGTTTTAAAAATCTGCCAATATGTCCACCTGATAGCACTTTATGTCATCCCTTTTATGGTGAAACTTGATTCTCTGTCTGCAGCTGCTGGGTGAAGCCAGAGTGAACCAGCCTGTGTCTGCAGAGCTGACCTTCTTAAACTCTTTACCAGAGCCGCTGCTAAACTGCAGCTTCACTATAGAGGGCATCGGTCTCACAGATGGCAAACCCATAACAGCAAAGTATGTCAAGTATTGACCTTTTTAATGTGCAAAGAGATATTTGATTAAGCATTTGTATTGTATGTGATGTGATATATTTCAAGACTAGGGATAAAAAAGTCAAAAGATGGTTTTGAATTCCAGTTCCTATAACTGGGACTTTGCATGAGGAAAACTGATCAGATATTTAATCTGATTAATCTAATTTAAATGTTAAGACAGGGTGTCTCCGAAAAAAAACAAGTGACCCTGCTATGACCAATACTTACTGATGTTATCCTCTTTATCTCAGAGGGAAATAGAAATATGGCTTTAAATAATTAAAAAATATGTCAATTTAAAACACATATAAAATAAGAGGTAAGAACAATATAACAAACACAAACATATGTTGATTTGAGCCAAAGGCCCAAATAATTATGATGAATCTCTCTTGCAGGGTTGGAACTGTAGGCGCAAAGCAAGAAGCAAAGGCCAGCATTGAGTTTAAGCCCACCATCAGCGGCTCCAGTGCGCTCCTGGTGAACTTTGATAGTGACAAACTGAAGAACATCAAGAGCTTCATTGATGTCGTTGTGAAGGAGTGAATCAGATCACAACTCTTAGCAGTCGCAGCCATTTGGTGTTGTAGTTTAAATAATAGACATAATGTTTTTCCTTTGTGAGATTGAAACGCACAGAAATAATACAGGAGTAAAGATTGTTATCAATGTGTTTGACCCTGTTGATACAATACATCTATTACACCACTGTTATCCAAATAAGATATATTTGTTTAATCTGAAAAGACAGATGTGTGATAGAGTTGAAATGGAAACTACAAAGTCAGAAAAGAAATCATGAATGTATGAGAAAACGTTTATGAATTTTCAGAAACGGATTTAGAGATGAATGAACATTATATTTAAAGGTAACAGCTGTACGGTAAAAAAAAATAAAGAAAGAAAGAAAGAAATAGGTAAAAAAATAGAAAACGTCCTTTGCTGCCAGGATCTTTTCTGGTTTAGTTTTTTTTTAATGTATATTTCTGTAATAATATAGCCAACTAACGATTTTTTTTTCCTTAAATGTTTCTCTAATGTAAATTACTCTAAAATGTTGCCCATTGTCATCAGTGGGGTTTTCAAAGCTTTCTTACCTGAACAGCTCTGATAAAAATGGATCCATAGAAACAAATAATGGAAGCTTTTTTCATATAAACATAGTACTTTATACTGTAAATTTGCACACATTTCTTACAGTGTGTGGTAGAAATGTAATCAGTCGGCCCGCTTCCTCATATCCAGCAGACACTGTGGCCTCACCTTAGGGTGGCCTTTTATTGTGGCCACACTGAGCAATAGTTATTCTGTCTAATCAGGATCTTTATATGCCCCACCTGTGAGGCAGACAGATTGTCTCAGGTGAAGGAGAAGAGCTGGTAATATTTTGGGTTCAGCTTATGAAAAATGGAAGCATTAACAAAAGTTTAGCATTTTCTATCTTTATTTACAATATACAAATTACAGGTTAGAACATATAATTTAAGACTTAACATTACATAGGATTAATAAAAAAAGAAAAGGACATTTCCAATTATTTCTTTAACAGGATTACAGGCGATCGTGTTGTGTGGCTTAAACCACTAAAGACTTAATACAAGCCAGTGTCATTGACCTCCACTGTTAGGACGGCGTTGCCCGAATCTGTCATGGAGGCACTGATGATAACATAGTCACCCTCATAAAAAATGGCAGAATCATCAGCCTTTCCTCTGACAAAGTTACTCTCACCTCCATTGTACATCTTGTCATAAAGACTGTGGTCACAGTTTTTATCTTTATTAAAGATTCCCACAGCAAACCAGTTGGAGTAAAGGATTCTGTCGTAAGGCACAGAGAACATGACGGCCATGATGTGACTGTAGTCGTTCAACTCAGCATTGAAAAGGTCATAAGTAAAGACACCAACAGCCCCTGTAGCTGCTCCTGTAGTCTTTTTAAAATGTGCCTTTACAGCAGAGCAAGGACCAACCATTGGAGGCAAAGGCACCTCACAGAAGCCGCTTTCAGTGTAGACCCTGAAAAATGGAGGGAAAAAGCTGATTTTATCTTTTTTTTTGCAGTGTAAGACATTCTCTTCTTGGGTAAGGTTTTATCTTCTTTAAAGCTACTTCAGCACTTTTTTGGCAGCAATGGAACCATGCATTTCTCAAATGCTGACTGTTTTTGATATCAGTGCTCTGATGGAAATTGCGATAATCTCCTAAATTTGTATCGAATAGCTTTCTTCCCTTCACATATTAAGAATTAGTATACCCAAAAGTTCATTACATGTTCGAACAAGAACACAAAGAAAAATAATAGTTAGATGAACTTTGTCCGTGTAACATTTGGCCAAAATGTTACTGTTAAATGTATAAGTTTTTTCTTAATTACTCCCAAAATCAAGATGTCCATCATCACATTTTCTTTGCTGTAGCATGGACACTGTTTCATAACCAAATATTGGGCCTAGAGGAGTTTATTTGACAAAAAATGGACTTTAAAAGTAATGCATCACCTTGGGTTGGAAAGAGTGTAGGAGTTTGTGTTGTTCTTAATCTCAACAGAGCAATGACGGTGAGGCATTGTGTTAACGTTTGCTGTGGGGGAAGACCAGACTGTAAATTGCAGACAAAACAAACAAAAAAAACATTTAAAAAAGTATGGTTAAACCACCGGACCATATTGACTAAGTTGGATTTTAAAGAACTGTACATTTGTTTTTAATATAACTAGATCTGTAATGCATAAGGATAGTCAGGCAGATATGCAAGAAGAAAAAATGTACATTAAATACATTAAAATGAGCAACTAGCAAATTGATTAATCATGTATTATAAGAGCTAAAAAGAAATGTTAACAGTTTGAACACTTTTAAAGATAAAATCTTTTCTAACTGTGGCTTTGCTTACCTTTATTCAGTCTGCTTGTTAAAAAGAAATACAGATGATTCTAGAAGACAGATTTGGGATCCTGGTTTTAGACTGAATGAAGCCGCTCTGCGTCAGCTCGTGACTGAGGAGGTTTTATTGACTCGGATAATCAGGACCTTTACCATCTGACTACCTCTTTATCTCAAGCTGAGCATTTTCTGTATTTTCCTCTGTGTGACACACAAATTATCACAAAGGGAGATCAGAGCAGGATGATTCAATCACAGTGTGATTAGCTTATGCTAAAAGGTTTGCTTTGATGAAATATTGATGTTTATCTCATACAATAACATTGTAGGGAATGTAAAAACAGATTAATTAGTGATGTTTAAATAGTACTATGATGAATATCCATACGAAATGGACACAAATGGCTGGTTTTCAGTGTACCAGCTGAGAGTTTGTCCTTTATCCAGGATAATACCACACTTTTGGTTCTGTCTTTGTTAATCTGAATCTTTGATAAAAAATATGCATCAGTTCTTGGGAAATAATGACAAAAGCATATTTGTTGGGTCTTTAACTATCAAATCAGAAACTTAACTCTTCAATAATTCGTTTCAGGAAGAAGCAATTCTTAAAATTCAAAACATGGCTGTTGCTACAGAGGTGATGTGTTTGCATTGCTTTAAATTATTACAATTTTTTCCTTATAAGGGAAATTTACTTTAAATCTTCTCCCCCTCAAAACATCTGGATACCAAAACAAACTACTAAAATTATAGCTTTTACTTTATTGTGACTACGATAGAAGTGAGTTTTAGGAAACAGCAAAAATTACAATTTAAAAGTCTTTAAGTTTAGTTAACAGACTAATCTCACGCTGAGAGACAACAAAGTAACTAGCAACAGGTCATGGATGGGTTATCCACTAAGTGTATGTGTACCCTGGGTATGTGTGAACCAAAGAACACACATAAAAACAAATTTTTAACCCTTTTGTATGTCTGTGGTTCTGTAAAACACCTATTACCCTGGGTTTAGAAATGAGCAATGGTTTAATACTCCATTATTTTTGTAATAAAACATTTGATTAACCTTCCTCTTTTGTGGCTGTGTTTTGGGTTCTGGCTGATTCTCCTTTTAACATTACACAGTAGGGCTATCGCCATAGTGTTCCGCTTGTTTTATGCCTACAAACTGCTTTATTATAATTATACAGGATGATTTAAAAATTATATGGACATCGCAATGAAAGTAGAACCAGCCCTCCAGAGCCCCCCCACCGGAGATGTGATCCCGCCCCACATTAACATTCAAACCTCACACCATACAAGCGACGAAAGACACCCAGGCCGTGATCATAGATATGCGTAAAGTGGCTCAAAAAGGATGAATGAAATCTATTACATGAAACAAATGAATTTAGCTTCTTTGGAGTATGCTCCTTCTTATGAACCCCCAGTTTGAAGAGGGCATGTATACTGTGACCAATGTATGGAATTCACCATGTTCAAAGACATAAGGATGAGATATATTCCTTTAAGCATAATTACATTGCCCCTATTTTTTGAATAAAACCCCATTTTAGTGCTCAATAAGAGCCCATATTTAGTATCCCTGATCAAAAATCAAGTCATACCATCAGTTAAAATTTCAGTTTCAACCATCGTGCCATGGTGGCTGAATCATCCTCATCCTCATCCTTTCTGTGTGACTGGTGCCAGAGTATATTCTGCATTATTGAGTTGGACTCCGCCAAAGAAGCTTTCCTAGCAATGCACACCAGACTCTGACATCGGTCAGTGGGGTCCTGTGACTTCGACTGATCACGCGCCTTGCCTACTTGGCCAAGGAGATATCCCTTTGGCTGACCGGTTGGTGCAAGTGACTTTCACCCGGGCGTCTGGGGATCTCTTTGTAGAATTGTGTACCTTGTCACATTAGCATTGCTCAACACCATAGAAAAAAAGTGCCTCGGTTTTATGTAGAAAAGTATATTTCATAGAATGATAGATATAACTGAAGGGATTTAATTGCTTTATTTATTGTTCCTCTTCAAAAGGTAAACGGTAAAGCTGCAAAAAGGTAAAATGTACAGAAAAGTTAGCCATGTTGTTGAGCCTGTTCACCACAAAGCACATTAGAGCACTTAGAGAGATCTTGATGTTATTGGCCCTGATCCACATGTTGGTTTTAATCTCAGAAATCACCATCAGGAATGGTGGTGACACCATGAAAGCCTCCAATAGCAAAGAAGAGGTCATCCATCACAGAAATGCCAGAGTTGCTGCATCTATTTTTCATGCTGGAAATTTTGTACCAGCTTTTGGTGGAGATGTTGTAATTTTTAAGCGTGAAACCAAACAGAATAGAATGACATAATCATTAAAACCTAGTGTTATCCAAATAACTCTAGGTGCCATTGATTATATGATTTTCTTGTGGTGTTATCGCTCTATGACACGGCTCTACAGTCTAAACTTTGTGTCTGAAGGAGTATTGATTCAAATTGCAGAGTTATAAAATAATTTTATCTTTAGAGGTTCCATTTACAGAGATTTTATGACAGTAGGAGGCTTCACATCTTTACAGTTTATGAATACACTGAGCTGAAGGGAAAATAGCCCTGCCCCCGTTAAAGAGGGGGATTGCAATGTATTTCCATCATTTCTTTCCTAACAATTTTCAATACATACCAAACCCTAAACTTAACATAAACTCAATTCACACCTTGACCCTAAACCACACCCCCAACTTAATGTTAAGTTTATAAAAGCACTGACAATATTAAAGAAGAAAGAGTTGGACATTAGTAGCCATATAGATCTTCATCCCTTCCCATCCATCTTAACAGCAAAGCTACAGGTTTGGCCTCATAAGTTTAACAGAGCAATGATTATTTTTTAAATGCTGTCAATAACTTTTGCAATGAAACTCTTTTCAATTGGAAATGGGTTCCAAAGTTCCATGAGTCTTTGATTTATTTAGTGCTAAAAGTGATTTACAGCAACCTTGCACATCACATTGGTTAATATACAAAGGAATAAAAGGGGGAGGGGGGTCCATGAGTTGTACAAAACTTAATTGGAGAAAGTTGAGCACAGAATACACTTGTATGTTTTTTTTGAGAGCATTTTTCCACTAAATAATCTCAATCTAGTCTTATTTCGTCTTCCAATGCAGCCTTGACAAGGGGATTGTGAGAAATCAAAAGACAGAATTTTATTATATACTTTAGAAATCAATGACCTTTGAAGAGGATCATGGGTCAGAAACTTTTCCCACAGCAGAGTTGGTGGGATAGATGTCTAATTGGGAAATACTGAATAAAATTGTGAGAAAGAAAGATGTTTTTTTTCTGAAAGATTTGTAAATACCTTTCATTTTGTTGTTAGTTTCGCTATGATGCCTAGTCACACTTTTTCACTTGTTTTATTGACTTTCTCTGTTTTGTTTATTTTACAAGCACACATTTTAATGGCACTATTCTTTTGTTTTATGTGATATTTTTTAGCCCAAACACATGACAATTCAAAAAGGAAGAAATGCTTGTGCCTGTATCACTTGAAGCAATCACTGAATTAGTTTGGTTCTCATGCATGTATTATCAGTGCAGGGGAATTGAGGATACCTGATCTTAAAGAATTATATTTGTGGTGAATTTAAACATAACCAATCAAATGCAAACAGTTGAATTTAGCTCAGAACCTTTAAGTGTGGAATTCTGATGACAGGTTTGTGTGATGTCACAAAGGCCAGTTGAACAGAGCCTTTATGATTCCAGCTCAGAATTCTCACAGACTTTTTTTTTCTGCCAGGAAGGTCAACATTGAAAAAGGTTTTTAATCCTCAGGAGAAAAATTAAGAGAAAACATGTCTTTGCATAACGAGCTACGCCTGATGAAACAGTTGTGTGACGCTGTGATCAGAGTTGACGGTGCTGAATTTTACGTGCACAAGCTTGTCCTGTGTAAATGCAGCCCATATTTCAGGTAAGCTCTTAGCAGGAGATACAGCAGACTATTTGAGAGAGAATAAAAATGGCCTGGTGATAAATGGAGAGCTTTATGGGGAAAAAAATCCCTATAGCCAGAGATAAGAAGTAATTATAATGAAAAGTTATTGCTATATTTTGTTTGTAGATTAGGGATCGTCCACATTATCTGAAAATGTGTAAATTCATCAACTGTTTAATGAGTGTTTTCTGTCTCTATTTTTTGCAGGGCTCTGTTTAGCCACTGGTCAACACCAGCCTGTGTGACCTTTGACATCCCTGGTGTGACAACCTGCCAGATGTGTCTCATTATTGAGTTTGCCTACACCTGCTGTGTTCCTTTGACAGAGGAAAATGCTCAGGAGCTCTTTATAATGGCCGATCACTTTGACATAACTGGCCTTTTACAACCTTGCAGTGTTTTCTTGGAGAAACAGCTCAGCCCCCTGAACTGCCTCAGTATCTGGACACTTGCAGATACATTCTACCACCCTGGACTGTTAGACAAGGCTATTACATATACCCTGAGACATTTTGAGGAGGTTGTTGCTACTTGTGGAGATTTCCTTCAGCTATCTGCACAGAAGCTTGCTCAAATCATTGAAAGTGACCTGCTAACTGTGAAGCGGGAAGAGACAGTCTACGAAGCCATCTTTAAATGGATGGACTATGCACCTCAGGAAAGGAAAGAATACAGCTCACTGCTCTTTCCCAAGGTATTCTGGAAAACAAAGTCTTTACTGAAATTTTAGAAGAGTTATTTTTTTCTTTCTTTCTTTAATGCATATTTACAATGATGACCAATCATAATATTTACAACAGCTGCAGTTCTCGATCTGGGTATTTAGCCAGTTACCCAGGGTTGGGCGTGTTTATTGTCTGTCATCTGGTGGCCAAATGGGTTGAGGCACAAGTAGCTGGGTATACACAGACTGTGTTCAGTCTGTAAATTAAAACTTGGGTCTTAGGAGAGTGAGAGAAGGACTTAGCTGGGACAACATTCATTAATGAAAATTACTTACAGGGATAGGAATCATAGAATAATGACATTTTAGCCGTAACAGTTTACACCAGTGGTTCTTGCTGCCCCCCCCTTTGGTTTGGGATCCTTGCTTTATACAATATAAACCTAACTCGTATGTTTACATCTGTACAGGTCAGACTGGCTTGGATGTCTCCAAAGTACCTTCGAGAAAATGTGAATGAGAGCGAATTGGTGAAATCAATTCCAAAACGTCAGGTAATGCTCTTCAAGACTCTGAAACTTATTCCAGACCACAAGATGAAGACAAGCTACAGGTCCTACATCTGCCCAACATTGGCAAAGCCAAGAGTTCCTCTTGCCCTACTGTTGGCAGTCGGAGGCTGGACTGAAAGAGGCCCTACCAGCTTGATTGAATCCTACAGTGCCAGCACTGGCTACTGGAAACGTGTGGCTATGACTGCAGAAATTCACCTGGTTTATCATGGGACTGTCTTCCTCGATGGATCAGTTTATTGTGTTGGTGGCGTTGACGGTGTTGAACAGTTCAGCGCTGTGCACAGACTTGACTTGGCCTCGCTGACCTGGGAAGAGGTGTCACCAATGCACACCTGCCGCTGCTTTGTTAGTGTGACTGTATTGAATGGGTTAATATACGCCATGGGAGGTTGCAATGGACACGATCGGCTCAAGACTGCTGAGTGCTACGAGCCAAGAAGCAACCAATGGACGGTTATATCTCCAATGCATGAGCAAAGGAGTGATGCCAGTTGTGCAGCTCTTCATGGTAGAGTGAGTGGCAGTAATTTATCTCGGGGGCAACATGGGAATATTTAAGATCTCTGAGGGGCACACAAGTTTGCTTATTGTTTAAAAGTTAGTTCTAAAAATACAACATATTTATAAAGGTAAGGGAGATTCTAGAGACAGTCCTATTCAACCAAACACCTCTTTTCAAATGTTCTCCAGGTGTACATCTGTGGCGGCTTCAATGGAAGCGAGTGTCTATCCACTGCTGAGTTCTACAATCCAGACACAGACCAGTGGACCATGATTGCCAACATGAGCAGCAGACGCAGTGGAGTTGGAGTTGCTGCTTTGGGTAACCATATCTTTGCAGTAAGTACAGAGGTGCACAAACACAACACAGAGCAAAGCAAAATATATATTTTACAACCTAAACAAAAGATCCTGGGAATATTACGAGCCAAATAAATCAGATAATGGTCAGATATATTTACATTTTTGCCAACAAATTCAATGAAATGGGTGTGTGGGGTTTAATTGTGTCTGCTTTATTATTACTTTTTAGACTTGAACAACCTTAAGTAGAAAAATGAGAACATCTAACTTATTAAAAATTGTGATTTCAAATAATTTTTAGAGTACAAGAATTTTCAAGTATTATGTCCATCTGAAATGTATAAAAAAGATCAAAAGACGACAGTATAAGAGAAACAGGGATATTTGTAGCACTTTTCCTTTTTTGCCAAAATATACTCTGAAAGTGGTACAAAAGTATTACTAGAAATTGGGTGCATGTTTTCATTGTAGGCTTAGTTCCCTCACTGAAAAAACTCCACATCTAACCAAGTTTTGTGATCTAGCTAACAATTCTTATGGTAAACTGATGCACAAAGCAACAGCAGAATTTGTTAAATTATTAATTTTGATATTCTACTCAAAATAAGTGCTGTATTCTGCCAATACAGTAGCACAACTGCACTTAGTAAGACTTCTTGAAATAATAATATGTATATTAAAAGAAAGGCATCTTACCAAGTGCAACAAAAATAATACAAAAATTATGTAATTGTATAATATTAAGAAAATAATATAATCACTGACACCTAGAGCTATTTTAATATCACTAGGTTTCAGTGATGATCTTATTCTAATCTAATTGTTTTGTTCCACCCTAATCCTAAGATCATCAAATCTTCCTCTGTAGGTTGGTGGCTTCGATGGAGTTACACGTTTAAAAACTGCAGAGGCCTACAATCTTTCCACCAAAACCTGGTACAAAATTCCCAGCATGAAAACGAGACGCAGCAACTTTGGCATTTCTGTGATGGATGACCTCATCTTTGCCATTGGAGGCTTCGGTGGCATCTCTACCATCCCTGATGTCGAGTTCTATGACATCAAGATAAACATGTGGATCAGGACCAGTAGTATGAGGATCTCTCGCAGCGCTCTGAGCTGCTGTGTGGTGAACAGGCCCAACAATATGGTTCATTATGCTGACCGTCCCAACTTCACCCGGCCTTCTGATGAGGAAGAAGAGATGGAACAATAAAGTCCATCCAGTTTCTCTATGAAATAAATCTCTGTGTAAACATTTCTTTATCTTCTTTTACATAAATGTTAAATATGTTAAATGTCTGTTTTCTTTTTTCATTCAATGCAGCATTTTTTAAAGGCAATACTATGGTGGCGCAGCTGGTAGAGCTGTTGCCTTGCAGCAAGAAGGTCCTGGGTTCAATTCCCAGTCCGGGGTCTTTCTGCA
>JAUZNJ010029958.1:4090-36967 GCA_034780135.1 Jordanella pulchra
TTTTTGTTCCTTTTTAAAGAATGGATTTTTTTTTCTTTTCGCTCTTTTCTATCTCTCTTTTTCTCTTCCATTAATTCATCTCCTTTTTCTGTTTCTCTGTCCATTGCATTGCATATGATTTTATTCTGTCCGTCATTTTTAATAAAGTTTCCTATATAATTACCAAGAAAAACCTTATGTGAGTGATTTGCTTATGAAAGCAGATCTATTTGGCTATTATCTAGCTCTGGGACATTGATTCCCAGACCTGTAATGGCAAACAGGACAAAACAAGAGCCAACAATGGAAAGAAAACAACTTATAAGAGAATGAATGCATTTTCCTGATGCTTTCTTGATGTTTGTTGCAAACAATGTTAAAAGAACATAGTTTCTAACCATATTAAAAATATATTAAATACATTTATTTAAAAAAAAAAACAAAACACAATTTATTTCGAGCCACTGTGGGAAGCTTCAGCTTCAGAAACCAACTCATCTAGAGCTACATGTGAAGAGGAATCCAAGAGTTACAGATCAGATATAAGGTTTTAACAGTAGCTGAGTTAAAAAGTTGCAAGCTATCACTTTAAAGGGAATACTAGATGAAAATGAAATCTGGTTGTATTATTTCTGGTGGATGCAGCATTAGCTACTCCATTGCTCCTATTCTGTGAAAATGGTTCTTGTTGATTAGTTTTAAAAATAAAAAGGGAGAAATACTCCCTTTTTAAATATGGTTTTAGAGTTGGATAACTATAGATCCATTCCTGACTAATTCTGAGAACAATAAATCCCTCCTGACTCGTGTTTCTCTCTCCTTCAGCTGCGTTAACGTCCCTCAGAAAACCTGAACAGTTGGCTGCCGTTGTTGTCATCATACCTCTGTATCAGAGATCATTAAGGTGATAACAATCAGTAACATTAACACCTGTTGCTTTAACTCAATGTTTTAACCATCTGTTTGCATCCTGTTGTTCAATTATTGTTTTCTTTTAATCTTTCAGACAGCCCAGTGTTTCTTTTTTGTTTTTTTTCCGTCTCTGCTCTGTTAGGCGGGTTTTTTGTTATCATTCTAGATATCTTGAAATTAAATCTAGATTCTCCAGGTATACTATCTTTACCATCTACTGTGTCTGGCTCTAGACAGAATCCAGTGTTAATGTGTTTTATTTTTAGATATATTATTAGTTTTTAAGATAAATATTTAAACAATTCTTAATATTAGATGTTACTTTGAAATTATTTAAACTTGTGTGTTTTTCTATGATACATTTTTTTTACACTAGTGATTTTTTTTTCCAGGTTTGCAGCTTATCATGTCGTTGTTAAAGAAGGAGATGGACAAGTACAGGGACATAGACGAGGACGAACTGCTAAAAAAGCTCTCAGAAGAGGAGCTGCAGCGGTTAGAGGATGAATTAGAGGAGCTGGATCCTGATGTAAGTTTATTGCTACTTGCTACTGTCTTTTTTGATTGCTTTTTGCTACGTACTAAAAAAACGGAAAAAGGTGTAATTTTAGAAAATAACTCAAATAAGTTATTTTTACTACTTAATTATCTCAACCAAAAGTCACATAAAATGACTTTTAAACCAAAATAAAATCCCCTCTGATTCCTACTTTTCTGGGTTAATCTAATACACGACTGATTCGTAAAAATGTAAACTGTTGACGTTACGGTTTAGCTCGTTGGAAAAACTTCAGAAAAACTGGCAGTCAATAGTTTCCCAGTTTGATAAATTTAGGAGACAGAAATACCGTTTGTAAGAAGAGTATTTTTACTACTCAAATTTAGTGTATTTTGCAACATGGTTACATTAGAACTATGAAATTCAATGTTTAATTGGGATCTTATAATAAACCAGTAGAAACAAGACAAGAATCGTGATATGGAAAAGAGAGTATTGTACTCAAGTAAGAGTAGCACGACTTTAACGTTTGTTTACTCAAGTAAAAGTAAAAAGTATTTATCCAAAAAATACTCCAGTAAAAGTACTTGAGTACTGAATAGTTGTTAGATACTAACATAAGATTTAATATTTAGAAATGATGCTGACAGACAGGCTTTATGTCCAGGTTCTGATATTTTAAAGAGCCAAACGCATAAAGATTACAAAGAAATGTCATAAATATAAAGAAAGAAATTCATACAGAAGAAATACTTCTAGCAAATATTGTTTTTCCACATAAAACTTAGAAAACCAATCCTTACCGTGAGAACTTTATATATGTCAGGACCGGATGAAGAACTTTCACTGATATTATCTACTGTTTATTGTATGATTGCCTGATCTTGGAAGAGATTAAATTACTCACAAAAGACAAAGTAGTCAGATATTTTACTCAAAAAAGTAGTGATACTTTACAAGAATATTACTCAAGTTAAAGTATTAAGTCTGATACAGTCAAACTACTCCTTAAAGTAAGTTTTTCCAAAGTGCTACTGAAGTAAAGTAACTGTGTAAATGTAATTGAGTTACTACCCACCCGCTGATACCTGTAGATAAAATCCAGTGGAACCAGTTGCTTTCCAAAGTGACACAATAACTAAATTAACCACAGTTTTCTGATTTTTCTTAGAGAGCATAGAGACCAATGTATATATATCTAAAATATGAAAAAACAATTAGAAGCAGTTCAGAATGTATGAACACTCTTGCTTGGAACTTTAAAATAAAAAGGTTTCTATAACTAAAGTCATCTATAAAGTGAAGTAAAACTAAATCTCTTTTTTAAATCTGAACAACTCAAGAAATTGAAAAGTTGCATAAAGTTACAGTTTGGGAAACCCAACAGAAGAAGGATTTAAAAAAATAAGGATTATTATTCATGTTGTGTGTACAGCTGTCTAAAAATGCAATGTATCATGGGTAATTGTGTTGTCTTTGTGCTAATCCCATTTCTGCTAGCACTGACAGAATGCTGTTACTTATCATGAGCTATGGTTGTGATGGGAGCTATATTAGCTTTCAGATGGATGTCTCACTGCGTATAAAGAGACAGGAGTCCCCCTCAATGCCAAGGGGATGACTGGAAGGGTTAAACATGGAGAACAATGTGTTATTGAGACCAATGCCAGCAGTGAGCAACTGCAGGGGCTTCCATGACGTAAACAGAAGACACAGTGTGTACGTGCAGACATGGATTGTTTTTGTGCCCATTCCGGAAGGTCAGAGTTTACACAACGGTGTTAGACTGTTTGATGTAATATAGAGAAATCTCCTGCATCACTTCTAGTAAACCCTCTGAAAAAGTCCAATGTTGGCCAAACAAAACCCTTAAAAACCCACTGCTGCCAGCTGCAAGCTTTGACTGAACACCAATACACTCATCAGTACACACTGTTAGACTCCACAGTGCGAAGAAGTGGGGTCTAAAGACAAGATAGAAAAACACACACAACTGAAATGATTTGTCCAAAGCAGCAGGATAATTTCCCTTCACAAAAGCTCTTGAATTAAAATTTCATTGTTGAAAACTTAAAATAAGAAATTAAATCATAAGACATTATTTAGCTCTTCTAAGTATGTATGTCTTTCATCTTGGCCAGAATCAATTGCATTGTACTTCGCTGTTTAAGGTTTGGTTTATTCCCTGCTGCTGATGCTCTTATCTTTAGGCTAATGCTCATCAAAAGTATTTTTATTTGCTGGTTGGCCAAGTTTATTTTGCTGGCATCATATCTTAGTTATTGTTTTTTCTTTTTCTGATAAACTCTAGACTATACTTAAAATGTATCCTGAATGCCTGAAGCTGTGGCAAAACCTATTGAGATTTTTTATCAACAGTTAAATGTTAAAGGAGAAGGAATTGAATCAAATAAAAGTTCAAGTTAATTGTAAAAACAACCAATAAGAACAAAGCTTCTGAGAAGTAGGAAGTGAATGAGCAGAAACATTTGGGAGCAACATCCTACCTGCAGCAAAATGGTTCATATTTGTTCAGTTAAAAAAAACAAAACAAAACCCAAAAAACAGCCCTATGGTCAAGTTGAGTCTAGTGCATTTTTTTTTATTTATGCTCTGCCTCCACAGTCTTTAATCGACTGGAAAATCTTATGTACATGCTGTGTTCGTTGTGCTTCCCAATTAGGATTCATGTTTTTTAGGACTTGAAAAAGTAAATTCAAATGAAGCTGTTTCAACAAATGAGTTCGTTCAACTCCGCTTTTAAAATGCAACTTTGTTTCTATTCCTTTTATTTATCATAGGTTTAAAGATATTAATTTCCATAAGATGTGAGGGGCAGTAAAAATGTAAATATCAATATGTCTATATTGGCCAAATTTAGTCAACTGTAGCTTCAATGTCTAAATTCTGACTAAAATGAATTGCAGCTTTAGTCAAACCCCAAAATTCAATGAACTAGATGAAAAAGTGGTGTGTGATTCTACCTTTATAATAAGGGTTAATAAGTAAAAATACTATATATCTTCACTATATTTAGACAGAAATTTAAAACCAGAGTTAATAACATGAAATTGATTTTAGTCAAAAAGAGAAACTTATAATCATTCCTACTGCTACTAAAATAAGAACTCATAAATAGGTTTCGGCTTCTTTATTTTTTTATTCACCAAATGTTTCACAGACATTCATCTCTGTTAGCAGCCATTTTTCAACAGGTGGGTGAGGGGAAGTATTGCGCTACCCTGATCCCCATGAAGAAGTCATACATCTTCCATCCACCACTTTTCTCCCGCTTGTTCCTTCAGGGTCATGGTTGAGCTGGTGCCTATCTCCGGCAGACTATGGGCGAGAGGTGGATTACCAGGATAAGTCGCCAGTCTGTCGCAGGGCAACACAGAGACGCACAATCATGCACACACACACTCATGCCTAAGGTCAATTTAGAGAAGTCAGTTAACCTAACAGTCATGTTTTTTGACTGCGGGAGGAAGTCAGAGTACCCAGAGAGAACCCATGCATCCACGGGGAGGACATGCAAACTCCAAGCATAAAGACCTCGGGGCGGGAATCGAACCCAGAGCCCTATCATCCACCTTATTCAACAAATTTCTAGCTGGGTTTAAAATCATATCTTTTGTTAATTTTTGGTTGAACTTGATTCTGGATACTTAACTGTGCCTGTTGCTGGTGAGCTTGGTGAGCCTTTAAGCTGTGTAAGATGAGAGAAAGAGAACGCACTTGTTAAAAATAAGTTTCAGCCTATGCCTATCAGCTGAGAACACCCAAGAAAGCTTGGCAGGAATGGCGTGCCACTGACTGCAATGAGAGGTTTTAAACATGTTTGCTGCTCTGCTGTTGTTTCTTTCAAGCTTCTAATGACATAATTAACTCTGACGGTTGAATGACAGCCGAGTTGTGCAAAAAGAGAGGCAGACTAAGGAATATGGAGGCCTGTGAGTGCTGAGAGCCCTGATAAGATATGAAGCTATAAGTAGACCTCCAAGAGCTTTGGTTTTCACTGTTGATTTTGGTTGAAAATAACTTGTGTGCTGTATTGGTCTGGGAAACTCCTTCATACCTCCAGTGGAGCGGAGAAAAGATGGAGATTGATGGAGTGGGTTATTTTTAACAGCACTCTAATACATGTTATATATCTTACCTTTCTAGCTGTTTGATTTTATTTTTATTTGTGGATCACTGAACATAAAGAAGACAAAATGTGATTTTTTTTCTTTTTCTAAAACCACTGAATAACCTCTTAACTCTAATATTCTTATGAAAGAGGAAACAATCAACATAGTCGCTGAATTTAGATATCTTGATCTGACTCTGGACTCAGTTCAATTCATTTTTATTTAGATAGCACCAACACACATCATCTCAAGGCACTTTACAGAGACAATTCAATCAATTCATACAGTCACATTGGTTCAAAGTTTTCTATCTACCCAGCTGATTGCATCGACTCATTGACTCAACAGCAATCCCTCACACCAAGCATGTATGTAGCGACAGTGGAGAAGAAAAACTCCCTTTTAACAGTCTCAAATTTGAATTCTAAGCAGCATGTTTAGAACATGACTAAAGTTATTAAACTCAATATTATGGATTTTAAATGTATCGGTCATTGTCCTTGACTATTTGCAGCTAAGACATATATGCAGGTAATGATCTGTGTTAGCTGTTGGGAGCAGGCTGGTGGATGGCATTCTCAGACCTCCAGAATCTTTATAGAAACAGACGTTTTTTTTTTTTAAATCTGTGCGTTACCATTACAGTAGCATTTTCCACAAACAGCTTTGAGCTTTGAAAATGTAAAATTGTTCTTTTATCTGTGTCTTGTTAATTACATTGTAAATGGTCTGGTTTTGTGTATACTAGCCCTTTATTGTGAGTTTAATTAAGGAGAATATCATCAACGAGAGACTTCACCCTTTCGTTGTACTGTTACGAGTTATCTGCTTTTACTATAAAGGCTACTAAGCTGTGGGACACTTTATCCTTTTTGTAAATCTAGACTAACAAAACCTGTTGAAAACAGCTCCGATTTGTAATCGATGACTGTGAGAGTGTGTTTGTGCCAATGTGTGTGTCGGTGTGGGTGAGTCAAAAGCCGGCTTTCATTCCCATTTATTTATAATCACATGCTTCCTTAACTATTTTCAAACCTGTTAAGGGACTACAGACATCTATTTTGAATTGTACACTTTGTACTCCCTTTTTTTAATTAAAGTTTATACTTACTTACTTATCAATAATTAACAATAATCAACCAAGGGCCACTCTAAAAAAGTATGTATTTAATCTTGAATTTAAGCAACTATGGGTTTCAGCCCTTTTACAGGTTTCTGTGACCTTATTTCAGATTTGTGGAGCATAAGAACTAAAAGCAGCTTCTCCGTGTCTTGTTTTGGTTCTTGGTATGCAGGGTAGATTAGAGCCTTTAGACCAGAGAGGTCTTGGTGGTGGATACAATGAGTCAGAGTCTGTAATGTTTTTTTGGTGCTAAGCCATTTAGTGATTTATGGACTTACAGATGTATCATAAAGCCTGTTCCCTGAGATACGATGAGCCAGTGGACCGACTTTAGAACCAGGCTGATGTGCTCTACTTTCTTAGTTTTAGTGAGGACGCAGGCAGCAACATTCTCGACCATCTGTAGTTCTCTAATCCACTTTTTAGGCAAACCTGCAGTAAATCAGTTCTACTGAAGATGAACGCATGCATTTAATTTTTAAGGTTCGCTTAAGGAATTAGTCGTAGGAGGTGTTTTCTAGACTTTTTACTACCTTTGTCTGCTTCTGAAGGTTCAAGTTCGAGTTCATCACTACACCTAATTACTTGCTGAAAATGTCACTCTCTCTTTCATGTCCTGGCAACCGTTATATAATATTAACTTTGAATTTCTGATAGTTTGCATCTTCATTACACAAGTGAATTACATAATAGCTTGTGAACTTGTTCCCCTTGTGTTTGCATGCTGATAATAGAGAGAAAATATATTGTTATCATAGTTAGCACCAAACCAACTCAAGATACAGTAGGTGTGATCTCTTTAAAAACCCTGCGGTCAGCCTAATGAGACATAGCGAACACAGAACCCCATCTGATCTTTCACTTTTGTTTAAAAGCATAACAATGGTGAAAATAAAAGCGAGTGGATCTTCTTTATCAAATGAGTGTCAACGCTGCTGTATTATTGTCACTGCAGCCTGGTAACGCTCAATATGCTGTGTTCACATCTCAGATCATGATAAACCGGTGCTTTTGTCCACCAGTTCATGGGTAAGAGGCAGTGTACACCCTGGACAGGTCACCAATCCATCGAACTGAGTTTTGACCAGTCAGGTTACATTTTAAAACATACATTTTCCTCTTTGTCTAGAATGCCTTATTGCCTGCTGGACTTCGACAGAAGGACCAGACTAAGAAAGCACCAACAGGAACGTTTCAGAGAGAAAACTTGCTGGCTCATCTGGAAAAACAGGCCACTGAGCATCCTGACAGGGAGGACCTGGTGCCGTTCACTGGCGAGAAGAGAGGTGGGAACCAGTATTTCCTCTAAAAAATATAGTTTTCATCAAATACTCATTGTACGCTCGTAATGCTTTGAATTTTTAAGTGTTATTAAAAAAATGCTTTAGAAAATGTGCTTTTGGACCATTGGTTTACGAAACCTTTTATTTTTTTTACTAATAAGGACATAGTTATTTCTTTTGAAAAAAATACTAGTAGCTTGTATAATCGTGGAAAAGAAATGATTGATGTGTTTGTGTGTTTTGAATTTGGAATCTTTTGTAAATTTGCCATTAGCTGTATGCATTTCTTGATAATCAGTAATTGTAAAACACACCCCTGACCTGGTGAATCTGTATCGTGGAAAGAAATATCTATTTTTTTAGAAGGAATGATCATTTGGTTTTGTGCAGCTTCCTCTCATAGAACTCACACTCATTGAATTGCTGTGTATTAAATCTTTTCCCAACGACCACAGGGAAAGCTTTTGTTCCCAAAAAGAGGGTAGACCCCATCATAGAGAATGTGACACTAGAACCGGAGCTGGAGGAAGCCCTGGCCAGCGCCTCTGATGCAGAACTCTGTGATATCGCAGGTAAAGAGATTTCTCTCTAACATAATACTCCGATTTTGTGCTGTGTACCACAAAGTGTGTTTAAATATACACCACCTCATTTAAAGGTGTCTGTTCCCTTTCTTCCCCCTGTTTTCCTTCATATTAACTCTTTATTTCTCCATTTCCTTTAGCATCCCTTTCATGCCTCTTCTCATTCATCTCCCCATTGGTTTCACCATTTTGTTCTCCTCTCCTGCTTCTGCTGGATCTCTTTATCCCTTAATTGAGCAACATCCTGGGTATCTAATAATATCACACTGTGTTTGCATGGAAAATGTAAAGATCCCTACCATGCTGATCAGGTCTTTTGTTAACAGCAGACAGAATTAACAAAACACTGCATTCTTATTAATTCATCATAGGACATGTTTCCACTAACTCTAATAACTTTTTTTGATGCATGAACAAAGCATGAACAATGTGGCTCTGGATCAGATGTCCGTTTATCAATTTATTCCTCTGTTTTATCCCCAGGCTTTAACATTTAATTTAGACATACATTGCATCTTTAGGTCGCAACTAATAGTTTGATTTTAGCAACATGTTTCTTCTGTTTGGAAGAAATTCTAAGGTTTTGAGTTCCCAAGCCAGAGTCTGGACTTGAACACTGGAAGAGGGAACTAAAAATAAATAAAAGTTTATTGAAATAAGCGTCTTTGCACCTTATTTGAGTTGGTAAGTAAAATGATTTGTACTCATTAGTTTTTGCTTCATCAGGGAATGTTTCGCAGGGTCAACAGTCTCAGCAGGGACTCCCAGACCTCCCTCTCCCCAGACACCTCTTACAGCTCTGATAGGAAAAGCCAGCATTGCCTTCCAGGCCAGCTAGGCAACAAAGTCCCTCCAGCGTGTCCTGGGTTGTCTTCCGAGCCTCCTCCTGGTGGGATGTGCCGGGAACACCTCCCAAGGGAGGCATCCAGGGAACATCCAACAATGATGTCCGAGCCACCTCAGATATCTCTTCTTGATATGGAGGAAAAATGGCTCTACTCCGAGTCTCTCCCGTATGGCCGAGCTCCTCACCCTGTCTCTAAGGGAGAGCCCAGCCACCCTGAGGAGAAAGCTGATTTTAGCTACGTTCATTCTTTGGGTCATGATCAAGATTTCACAACCACCGCTGAGTGTAGGAACATAGGCCGTCTAGTAAATAAGAAGCTTTGCCTTTTTGCTCAGCTCCTTGTTCACCAGTGCAGTGTTGGCATTATAGCACTGATCCGTCTATCCATCTCCCATTCCACTCTCTCCAGATGGCCCCTAGTAAAGGGCCCCCAACTCTGTACTCCTGGAGCTCCCCCAACATCGCACAACAAGGGACATGGCCAAATGTCATCTCCAGGTCCATAACATACATGTAGACTGGTGGGGCAAACTCTTGAGAACCCTCAAGCATCTGGCAGAGAGTGTATAACTTTTGGAAAAATGTGGAAAATGCATTATGCTTTTTTAGAAATTTCTTTTAAATTAAATTTCAAAAGGATTTTTTTATTTTAACCCGTTAACTGCCACATCCCATCTGCGGGACACACATGATGCTTCCAAATTTGCACCTCTTACTACCACAATAAGGCCACTGTTCATCATTACAATGGTTTCAAATAGTAGGCTAGACCCTCCTAAGGATTAAAGAACTGCAGCTTTAATTTATGCTTTTTCAGGTGTTTTTTGATGATTTCATTGAAGTCAGTTAACAGGTTAACTTGAATGGGACTTTTTATGTCATATGCATGCACATTTGAATACCCTTTGTTATCCTGTTCAAACTGAAAATCATAAATGTTGTTTTAGTGCTATTGGTCTGTTTATGGGTCTAATGGATGATTTTGCTTTCCTTTGCTTTTTCAGCTATCCTGGGCATGCACACCCTAATGAGTAACCAGCAGTACTATGAAGCACTGGCCAGCAGCAACATAGTCAACAAGCAAGGCCTCAATAGTATGTATTTATACATTATCTATTAAAGTTTACTGAGTTGTAGAAGTGACCTGAGCCGTCTTCAACCACTTCATTGACATCAGTGTGTGGCAAAAACTTTATTGGGCAGGAAAATGCTAATGTGAGCAGGATAGGATTTACATAAAAAAGTCATGAACCGCAAAACAAACACTGTCTTTTTAAAAAGATGATTAATTAGTTGTGTTTTTGCCCATTTTAAAAGCGATAAATATAGTTCTAAGTGTTTTCTCTAGGGAAAAACTTTCTACTATGTCATCTGTTTAAATTCAGTTTTATAAAACATTGTAAAGATCTTCTGTTTGTTATGTTGGACCTTCTAAAATTAAATATTGTGAGCGCTTAAAACTCACACATTTATTTGGCAAAATGGGAGATGACATTATCAGTCACTTAGTTCTGATAGATGAATGGTGATAAATTAAGAGGAGATATAACATTTCTAGCAATAAGCTAATACTGTCTTATTCTCCGGGTTTAGTGTGGTTGTGCCATTTTGTCACATTATTAAAATGTATTTGTCTTAAAGGGGACTAATAAATAATGAAGACTTAGCTCTGATGGTGCATTCAGTTTTTTTTTTTAACTAAAGAAGACTTGTATTTAACAAAAGCTGTTTTGTTCTTCAGTTAGAATAATTGTTTTACATCAACAACAGTTATACATGTGTTGCTTTCCAGGTGTGATCCAGTGCACCCAGTATAAACCTGTCCCTGATGAGGAGCCCAACTCCACTGATGTTGAGGAAACGCTGCTGAGGATACAGAAAAATGACCCTGACCTGGTGGAGGTTAACCTCAACAACATAAAGGTGAGAATGTTGTATCTTTTAAATAAAAGCAAAATACTGTACATTAAAAAAAATAAATAAATAAATAAAACAAGTGTATTATTTGCAAATGGACTGCTTGATAGAAAAAGATTTTATTGTACATTCTGAAATAAAGAAACATGTAAGATGGTGGTTAAAGTCAATCAATTAGTAAGAAGTTGCCAGAGAAGGAAGATTTTATTATTAGATTTTAGTGCTGAATGGCTGACCACCCAATGTGACAATATCAATAGAAAAATCTCCACTTTATATATAGATTTTAATATATACATGGTGTTCGGATCCGACGGCTGCATCCTGTGGAGGCCCGATTTGTCGCCTGCATACGACATAGCACGGTGCTGTGGCCTGTTCGGATTGGAAAACTCCTTCGTATGCGGCTGACGAATGCAGCTTCCTTTTTCCCGGTTTTGAAGGATGGGTCCAGTGTATCCCCCATAGCCTTATGTATCCCGTGATTCATGGCAAGTTAAAGAAAGCCGGCCGCTCTGTACTCAGAGGAAAGTGAAAATGGCAACGAACAGTGGTGAATATTGTAAATTCAGTTTAATATAATAAAAGTAAGTGAATAGTTCCATCTGAAATTAATGAAAATATATTTTTAAAAGATTATCGAGTCAGATATGCGGCAGGTAATGTTTGGTGTATTGAGAGGGTTTAATCTGCCCCTGTATTAATGGGTTTAGCTGATATTTAAGCCCAGATTCCAATATCTGTGCAGTGAAAAGCAGATCTGAGATCTGCTGCAGCACTGTAGTAAGTAGTTCAGCATCCATTCTTTGCCCGATTTGTGTATCAACTGTCACGGTTGCTAGGCGACGGATTGGATGCTAGGTAAGGAGCGGTGAAATCGCCAGAAGGCCGGACCTGTTTGAATCTACTGGCAAACTCTTCCGGCCTCCTTATTTTCTCGGCCCTCGAAGGACCCAGTCCAGGTAGACCAGGTCCTTAGAAGACGCAGCCTCTGAAATCAAACACACCCAATGATTCTTTAAGCTTTGACTAATATGACTAATAAGGTGAGAAATATTCCCTAAATGAAGCTGCTCTCTAAGCGGGGATTTACTAGTTTTCTATGGTTAGTGTGCTGTTCTACTGGTAATTAGTCGCAGTGATAAATGTCCACTCAGGTGAACCTTTCAGCTCTTTCCTTCTCTTCCCTGCCTACAGTTTGTTTTTTCAGAACAATGTAACATTTGGTGCTGAAAAGTAATTTCAAATGTGCTACATGTGGTCTAGTTAGAAGACTCCTATTCTGATATAAAATGTGTTGTGCTGTTAGAAATGATTTTCTCCTGAGAACACTCTACTTTAGGCAGTTGCTCTCTATGGTTTCGGGTAAAAGGTCATCATTTGTTACCTCTACAGTGAATTTCTGTTATAGATAGGTGAGACTTTAAAGTCTATTCAGGTCAGAAATACTTGTTTAATAATGATCTGCTTTGAAAACCAGTTCTGCTGTAAATCTGTTTGAAACTTTTCCGATCTTTAGATCTTTCTTGCTCCAGAATACGTCAAATTATTCATTAATTGCTATTTCTTTTTCCTCACTGCCCAGAATATCCCCATCCCAACACTGAAGGCTTATGCTGAAGCACTGATGAAGAACACTGTGGTGGAGAGATTCAGTATTGTTGGAACAAGGAGTAATAACCCCGTTGCATTTGTAAGCCTTTCAGTATCCCAACTAAATGGGGTTTAAATAACATCTCTACATCGATCATTCTGAACCTAATTTCAGAGCTAGAATAGCATTTCCTGTTTCCTCTCAGGCACTGGCAGAGATGCTGAGGGTGAACACGACTCTGAAGAGTTTGAATGTTGAGTCAAACTTCATAACTGGGACTGGAATCCTGGCCCTCATTGAGTCACTGCAGAATAACACCACACTACTGGAGCTTAAAATCGACAATCAGGTACCAGTCGACTCTCACGCAGCACTAGCTGTGGGCAGATTAAGTTTACACTAGCCAGCTATGCTTCTTTAGCCTAATGATTCTTAGATTACATAGTGGTATGTCATAGTCATACTGTATAAATCTTCATCAATGACTCAGTCGTTACTAATTTTCCATTTAGTACTTTGCATTAGTTCTCTTTCCATATGTATTATTTTAAATCGTTTATAAGGATTGATGGAGAGGAAAGTTACTTTTGCTGCGATTGTTTTTCCAAGAGATTATTTAAAGACGGTACAATTTCATAACTTCTTCTCTCTCTTTGCTCCAGAGCCAGCCGTTGGGAAACAAAGTGGAGATGGAGATAGCCAGCATTCTTGAGAAGAATACCACCCTGTTAAAGTTTGGCTATCATTTTACCCAACAGGGCCCGCGTCTGCGAGGCTCCAACGCTATGATGAACAACAATGACTTGGGTGGGTTTTAAAAACATCCATACTTTTACATTTAGGATATTTCATTTCATCTTGCAAAATGCAGTGATTCAGTACATGCTTCAAATAAAAAAGAAAAGAAAACTTTTAAAGCGTACACTGCATCTGGTAAATGCTTAATGTCTTGGGTTGTTTATGTAACCTGTGCAATCTCTCAGCGGTACTGTGTTTGGCAGTGTTAGCTGATGTGTAAGTCAATGCTGCTGACACCTTATCTTCACTCTATCGGCTGGAAACCAACTTCAATCAGAGTCCAATAGGGGAACTGCAGTGATATCATCAGTTGGCAACTCAGTCGGAGCAGCCAATGAAAACACTAACTTCCTAAGTTGTGACATAAGAACTAAGAAAAGACATAGCAGAGAACATAATGTAAAAAACAAAGGAAGTGTTTCCTGCTCTGCAGACGTTCATCTCATGGACAGCTATATATGAGTTTGATTTGTACTTTGATTTGTACAGTTCATTTTGTGTTTCAAACATGTTTGCTTCTGTCTTAATTAACTTTATTTTTTTCAATCACCACGTCCTTGTCATCATAAAGCCCGGGCTGTCAGGTCAGAATCAGATGGCTCCATCACCTTCACTCTGTCAGTCCCTGAGCTGGAAAGAGCCTTTGGAAAAAAGTTCAAGTCCAAGACTAAGTAAAACCAGAAACACACCTGTGTGTTTAATCGTCTAGCTTTCACTTCCTTCTGACAGCAACTCTCTGTCCTTTCCTATGCGGGCTGTTACTCTGCCACCTCCTATCCTTTACTTTTAATTGAAGCTGTTGTTTCTGGCTTTTATAGCTGCAGAACATTTCCTCTTGATGATGCAGTGCACAATCTTCTTACCTTGTACGTTTCTATAGGAAATTTGTTTTAATTTACATCTCCTATCCTATGATGTGTCTCTTCTGATCTGGTGGAGTTTTTCTAGCCGTCTGTTTCTTGATTTATTTGATTTTGTTAGTTCAGTCACATTCTATGGTTTAGCACTCTAAATGCTGCGCTCAGTGTGTTAAAACTGGATTGCTTTAAGATGTTTAAAGATGTTGAACTATATGGATTTCTCGATGTTAGGGTTTAAGAGGAAAAGTAACGTACTTATATACTACATTAGCTCTCGTGTTTAGCTCTGGTTTTCATCCAGACATCCATCCTTACTTACAGTATTTGAGCCATTCCTCTCCTCGGGTACACTCTCCAGATCCGTTCAAGTGTATCCAAATGAGTTTGCTGCCAGAAGGGATGTATGTGGTCCCTCTAGTCCTCTTAAAAAGGTGAAACTTAGGAGGCACTCTGACCAGATCACTGAACAACCTCTGGTTTCCTCTAAGGCACAAAACAAGGTCCTCTGCTCACACTGGATAATGGAGTTTGTGCCCATCTCTAAATGTGAATCTAAAGTCACATATAGGTCAGAATTAGATAGACTGGTAAATTGATTTCATTACTCTTTATCTTGTCTCTTTTTTCAAAGTGACAGGCTGGAGTAACATCCTTATCCTTGCAGGCCCGTAAGCAGAATTAGGGACAAGTTGCCCCTAGGTTGACTTTGTGCTGAGGGTTCAAACAGCTCTTGCTTTAGTTATACAAGGACTAGTAACCCTTAAGCAACCCCTTTACCCCACAATACCGCACCAGGTGGCTCAAATTACCTTGAAGGACAAGGTTATAAGCCCTGTGCAGATGTCCAGCACACTAGGAACCTGGACAGTCAAACTCTTTGGTCCATTATTCCAAAGAACAGAAAACACACAGCTCTTTATGGATCCGGGGATTTCAGAGTCTCCTTTCCAACACCCAGGACTATTCTTCACAGAGAGGTTAGGAGGTGTAATCCTTTCACTGTTGAATACCCTCCCAAGTCTCAGTTTTCATTTGTTTTGCCACTTCACATATAGGGATTATCCCAGATATATGATATTAACATCCCAGAAATTCAGTAATAAGGTACAGTTTGAAATCAAATTAAGGATCACCCCTCCAGGTAACACCAACATGGGATATGAGGCACTGCAGCTGCACCACAAAGTCTTCAGTACTTTGAACTTCACCATGCTATAAATGCACAGACAGTAGAAAGTACTTACACTTAGCTTCTTCTTAGATTGCTTCACACAACAGTAAACAAATGAAATGATCAGAAATCGTCAAAAGTCCAAGTAGAGCTGTACAATATTTCAATATTAATATATATTATGGTAGGCTTTAATTCAACATTGGTGTCATGACTTTTACACTCATTTCTGATATTTCAATATACATCACAGTCTATAAATACAGCATTGGTCACTGACTGATGTTCCATGTTTTTCGTGTAGTTTTATGTATTTTTGCTTCTCAAAGCCAATATTTATTTAATCTTATGTTGTAGGATTTTTATAAACATTGCAAAATATTTGTTATAAGTTTAAGGCATTCTTGGCTGTCCTTCTAGGGCTTTTATTGTTTCTACATTGATATTGAAATTATATTGTTTCGACCTAAATAAAGAAATGTATCGTGATATAAATTTTGGCCAACATTGAGCCCAAGCTCTTTAGCAGCAGAATCTTAATTTTGCCAGACCTGGAACCTCTGTTGATCCCTGTTTGGAAAGGCTGGGGTGGTTTTAGCGTTCAAATGAGTTTAGCACATTCAGGCGTTCTCTGTGGACTCTGTGACTGAAAAGCCTTGCTGGGGAATGTGTCCTTTGGATGCTCTTCCAGTCTCTGCTGGTCAGGTGGTCTTTTTATGTCATTGAAAGGAGCAATAAGCAAACATTCATTATTTTAGGTTAAAAGAACGAAAACAATTTATAAGGAACAAAAGGTATCATTTTAGATGGACTAAGGTAAGACGTCACACACCATCCCTTTATTGTTGTTCTTCAGTCTCTTGTTTTCATAACTGGGCCGGCTGCGTGTGCATAGATGAGTATGAATGTGTATGTAAGTGCATGTGAGCAGCTACCACTCAGGACTTCTTCCCCATTTAATGCCACCACCAAACCAGCATAGCATAGGAGAAAAATGGCAAACAGTAGATCCAGCAGAACAAAACATCCAACTGAAGACAATCTGGATGAACTGCAACAAAAAAAGAAAAAGAAATTCTTTAAAAAAATAAGTTTTCAGATAAAGAAAGGGGAAAAAACAGAATGAACATTGGCCTTGCATTTCTAAGTTGAAGAGTACTTTGAGAGCAGAAGGAGCTCCAGTTGGATTCAGTTAGCTTTTCTCCTCCTGGACTGGTGAAGTCAGATGCTTGTTTTTGTTGGTGCTAAAGTCTCATTAACTCTTGGAGTTTAACCAGCAATGGAACCATTGTTACTGTAATTAGTGTCTTGTAGCCCAGCTAACAACATTCAGGGCCTTCTATGTTTGAAAAAAAATCTCAAATTGAAACCAATAACTTGTGCTTAGATTTTCTTTTTTTTATTATTTGCGTCAGTAACAGGACCCAGTAGATATCTCTGCTTTATGTATCTATGTAGTTACACCGAGTCTTTACACAGACAGCAACTTATCATATTGTAAATCAAAATAAAGACCTCTCGTTTTGCTCTACAGACAATGTTCAACAGCACGTCTAGTGACGAAATTTAGCTTATTGCTCCTTTAAAGACTTTTTTTCCTGTTCTGTAAATGAAAACAAAAAGTTTAAAATCTCTTCGCTTTAAATGTACAGTTTATCTTGATGCTTTTGCACGCTCTGTCTCCTGCTGAAAAACAAACATGCCCTCAGCATTATTCTACCATCACCATGTGTCACGGTGGGGTAAGAGGCTGATCCTTTTTTAAAATCTTCTTGGAGTAAACATTCACATTTGGTCTCATTTGATCAGAGCACCTTGTACATGTTTGCCCCTTGTGCAAATCTAATCATTTTGAGGTAAAATTCTTGTTCATTTAATGCTTGGCTTGTCTTAATTAACTCTTGTCATTTCCATCTACAGTAAGAAAGAGAAGGCTTGAGGGAGGACCCATCTTCCCGAAGTGTCGGACAAATGTGTAGAAACAAAGCCTACCTTCATCCTCTTCCAATCATCTACGATCTCCATTATCAGCCTCTTTGTTGCTTGGTAAATGTTGAGATAATAATACTGTTATTTTTCGCATCTGGAATGTGCATTTCTACAAATTGACGAAAACTTTCAAAAACTGCAGCTGTTTGTACACAGCAACAAGGGGGATGCACACTTTGTGTTGGTATTAAAAGTCCAGTTTTGAATGCAGACCTGTTGTACGTATAAGTAATAGTTATATTTTGGCTCCTCCTGTTTGTGACATGAATTCAATCTCTTTATTGATACTGTTTTGTATATGAGTTGTGTGACCATTAGTGTTTTTTCTGAGCAGTTTTCTTCTCAACACAGAATAGATTCTATAAAGACAATGTTAAAATTCAGACACAAAGGATAAAAATATAGTCATGAAAATCTGAGGTGATACCAAATTTGTTGGCCAGACTCAGTCATACATTTTTCTCAGATTTAAAGCTTGCTATTCTGAGATGTGTCACTTTATATGAAGTATATTTATTGGAAAACGACATTTTAAAAGATTTTTAGCTTTAATAGCAGCTTGAATCAATGGCATTTGATGTGTAAGACGTTTTATTTTCAAACAAAGTGCTTTCTTACTTTATACCATGAGGTGATGCAACATTTCTTTCTGCCCTTAAAGGTAGAAACCTGTTTAGCTAAAAAACAATCAACATTTTATTAAAAGGTAAGGAATCTTGCTGTCTTTTAATCCTGTACATCCTGTTAGAATAACGACCCAAAACATTATATCTAAATCAACATAAGCTACTCTTTCAATTTGATGATTGATTGTGGATTTAATATTTGTTTCTGTGTGATAAAGCTGTAGTGGTTTTATAACAATTTACAGAACAATAAAAGAAAAATCTTTTTTAACATTAAAATTAAAGGGAGTTCCCTTTATTTTGATCCTAACAATTTAAATAATCATGGATCATTTTAAATGATCAGGAATATGCCTATCATTTCTGTTTCACTTTTAATACAAAATAAAAATGATGGATATATAAGCAACTGAAAATTTATAAAGTGATCGTAAAAACAACAGAAGGATCCATGTGTTTTCATTCATTAATAAACAAAGCTTATCTTTATGAATAAAAACTTGGATCCTTCTGTTTTTTTTTGTTGTTATTTTTTTTGTTTGTTTGTTTGTTTTACAAGCCTTACATCATTTGGTGGTATTTATTCTGGATGCAAACAGCTGTACCTGACAGAGATAAAGGGAAGATATTTGACTTTCACTGAATTTAAGTCAATGCTTTGTGACCATGTTTTTTTATCATCTAGGGCATCATTTGACAAATGTTAATTATGGATGTAAACATTTGTAACAAAGTGCAAACACCTCACTACCCTACTCCTTTGTCTTATGGGTGCATTTTTGTGTTGTAGTGCCTGATTGTTTTGGGGTTTTATAACGTAGAATGCACAGTTTTTGTTGAAAGTGTTTGTTCATAAGCTTAATAAAGTTTAAAGCTAATATTTCTGTTGTGTATTTATTACATTTGGTTCAATTATTGTCTTCCCAATCTAAACTGCCGTGGCCCGGCGTTGAAACTCGAGTGACACCTGGTGGCAGAATAGAGCAATTGCACCATCCTTTTGCTTCAAGTCTCTCCTGTTTTATGATCGGATTAGTCACTTAAAAGAGATGCTCTACGCATTTATAAACTGATAAATTAGCAAAATATACTAAAAAAAGGGATCGCAGTCATTTTTCAGAAAAATTTATAATTGTTTTTCCTCAATATGAACTGAAAGCAGTAAGGTAAACTTGATGTGTTTTATTTAGCAAAACACTTTTCTTCTGGTGACTATGTTGAAACGGCTAATTTCTGAATCTATTTGCATTTCTTTAAAATAAGTGAGCTTCATTTTTAAGACTCTGGACCAAGCTTCCAAACAACATCATGATCCCTCCACTAATGTGCATAGACACGACCTATAAACAACTGCTCCAGTGTTGCAAAAATAACCCTTTTTTTTGTTTGTTTAATTTTTTTAAACAAAAAGGTTTAAAAAGACTCTGAATAAGTCAAAAATGACCAATTTTATATTTAATTGTAGAGGAAAATATTCAAAAACAAGTACTACATGATAATCTCCTTTTTTATATTAAAGACCTTTTTTCAAAACATTGCTAATTCAGTCTCTGAAAACCAAGAAGAAACTAGTCGGCGTATAATTTTTAAAGATCTAAAAATAACTGTAGAAATATGAGAATTTCGAATTAAAACAAATGAAAGACCTAGTCAAACTTGTTTCACCCTTCCTACATAAATTTTTCTTAGTTTATATGATATTGACCCTTATAAAAAAGTTGTTTACAACTTATCTAAGCTGTTGGTAATATTTGTATTTGATTTGTATTGATGTGGCCAGAAAGCTACAAAAAACAAATAAAAGGCAAAAGAATTCAGATTCATCTTGTTTTCCTTCTGCCATCTTGCAAGTGTATTAAAAGAAAAAAACACACTTCTCATATCTGTGAGCAGGATTTAAAGTCTTTATTGTATCTCAGGCAGAAACATATATTTAATCCTTTATTGCTCTTGTCATTCTGCATATGCTCCATCCAAAACAGCAATTCTGAACCTCGTCAAACATGTATTGATGTCATTTTCTGTGAAACAAAATTAGTAGGCTGGGATTGTGCATTAAAGGATAGTGGTAAGTCTCTTCCAACTAAATAAAAACAAAAACAACTGACTCATTTAAAATATCCATCTCAGAGATCCTGATTGAAGTAGTATAGCTACTTAGTAACTTCTGGTTTTATGGCTGAGAGCTTAAGGTTTTGGCTGTCGTGTAAAACAGATACAGCAGTCATTCTTCCTCAAAACGATGAAAAAAAGAGACACCCAGCAAATCAAAAATTAGTTTCCTGAATACATCCATATCTATTTTGTTTTTAACTATTGATACTATTATTACTAACGATTATATCAACATGGAAGTAAACAAAGTCAAACTTAAGTTATTGCCTTGGTATTTTTTGCATGATAACAAATAAGATTGACAAGAATTAGGTGGTCTGACTACATATTCACACGACAAACTGTCCAGACATATGGCATGCAAGACATAACACTGGGCAAGTAAATAGAAAGATTTCTGAACACCGTACGACATGAACGTGTAACATGTTGAGCTTTAAGGGAGTGCGCCTGAAAAGACAAAAAGGTTTTACATATTACGTGTAACACTGTGCAAAAAGTTTTACATATCAGACAGAACACATGTGACAGAAACTTCAGGAACACACAACATTAGTCTTTAAATTGTTCTTAAAATATGGCTTATTAGGATTTTTTTTCTTTCTTTTTTAGTAGCCACTGATATATTCTTTTTGATGCGATATATCTATGATTGTTTGCCCACCTTGAGGGTATGCATTGGATTTTCTTATTTACAAACTGAGTGAAGGTGGTGGACAGTAATTTTTCCAAGCTGCAGCTAATGCAGAGGAGAAAAAAAACAACCTCTCCGACTAGAAGGATAAACCATCTGAAATGTGACTTTAGCCCTCCACTTGTTGTTAGCTTTAAAATCTAACATGGCTGATGCTAACATCGCTCTGGTTAACATTCACCTGGTTGTTGAGTCAGTTTAGTCTGTTTGTTCACATTTGGGAAGTTCCCCTACTACAATGCTGTGATTTGACACCAAAACACTCCTCTAAATTCTATTTTAAATCTACATTGACAATAAAAACCTGACTCAAGTCAGCCTTGTGAATGTAGCCTGTAAATTCAGTTAGACAATGTTAGCTTTAGTTAGCTACTAGGCTAAGCTACTTCTTTAGCATGTCTTGCAGAGGGCCTGGCAGGTATTTCATCACTGTGTCCATGATGCTTTCCTCTTCCTCCTCATCCCCACAGCCAGATGGTACGGCCTTTTTGGGTCGAGTCAAGCTGCCTGCTGCAGGCTCCTCTGCAGCAGCCGCAGCCTCAGCTTCCACCTCCTCTTTTTTCTTCAACCCGTACTGACATTAAAACACAAAACCAGAACATTTAGGAGCGCATGTTAGAATAAATAATGAAATAAACCACACTGTTTTGTATTACACCTGTACCTCATCAATGTTATTGTCATTTTTAAGCAAAACTGGATAGAGTACCCGAAAAAATGTATTCAAGTAAAAGTAATACCATTTTATCAGGTTTTGATTCAAGTAAATGTAAAACGTATCCATCCTAAAAATTACTCAAGAGAGAAAACGTATCAGGTAAAAATGCTACTCAAGTACTAAGTAATTGATCTACTTAATGTATTGTTGTTTTTTTAACAAAATTATGTAAAGTTAAAGAAATATAACTTTTTATACAAAAGATGGTGTTTCAAAGAATGAGCTAAAAAATAACATCCAGTATGTTAAGTAATTACAAATTTAGCTGGAATAAATACTCTTCAAAATACATTTTAAGTGATAAAACTTTCAAAATCAACAGTTGGAGTATGTTAGAATAAGGTAATGTACAATAAACTGTATATTTTCACTAGACCTCCAAGTGACACAGCAGACTCAGCTAAAGTAAACCAATAAACCTTAAAAACAAAAAAGAAGAAAGTCTGTAACTCCCTTTTGTATGTTTGTTTAAAACAAGCTTGTTTTTTATTAAGTAAAGTTACCTAAAATGGGTAGAGTGGCCAAAAAAATCGCACTCAATTAAATACAATTCTATAAATACACCTTTTTTTTGTTTTGTTAAGTTACTCAAGTAAATGACCATGACTAAATGTAACTAGTTACTTCCCACCTCTTGTTTTATTTATTTGTTTATTTTTGACAAAGTGAACAATTCTTTATTTTTAGTTACAAAAGTTTCTCACTAAAATTGACTTTAGTATTTGTTACTGTAGATTTATTATAACCCTGCTGAATTGTTTAAGGTTCTGAACTCTTGGTTCATTACTAGTTGCTTTTTATAGAATATTAGAGATTGACTCCTCCAACCAAGATAACAAAGCTTTATGCCTGCAGATCATATTTGTAGGAGACAAATATCCTATTTGTTTATATTGGGTAGAAATGCACGATATCTGAGCTGAGCGTATCGGCAGAAACCGATTCAGTGTGGTGTAGTAGATCACCGTGAGCTTTTCTGAAATTAAAATACAGTCCCCACAAGTCAGATGGTGATGGGACATTTACTTGGAGTCAGATGGGATATTCTTAAAACAACCCAAACTGAAAATATTCAGAGTGAAGCCAAACTACATCAGACTACAATTCACAATGCTCTAATGCCTGTATTTCTGTGGGAAGTTATATCTATATCTCTGCCAGCGTCTTGGATGCCATAAAGTATTGGTTTCACTATCTGTGTATTTGCCAAATAATCTGATGAGAGGGATTGTCACAACATGACTTTGACTAATCTGATTCTCTAGGATTTTATCAGCTCAAGGTGTTATGACACCTTTTTAATGGAGACATTAGAGCTCTTATGGATAAAAGCTTAATTGATAAGACTTGGCTGAAAGTAAACGTGTCTCTTACCCATGACCTCATAATTGAAACCAGAATTTCTCAGACTCTTGAAAATGTACCAGAATGACCAGTGTCAAAGTGTTGGGTTATCACTGAATATTTAGCTATTTAAAGATATGTTTTGTAACCCTTAATAATACTGCACCCCATCAGTTGCGTGCACTGCCAGCCAGTTGGCTGAAAGCAACATAGTACACTTGAAAAAGGAAAGATTTCTAAAACAGTTGAAGTGGAAGAAAAATCCAGCTAATTTGTCTTAATATCACAGTTAAAATGTTTGTACTCCTAAAACAATAGTTAATTTAAAACATCAAACATGTTTTTTTCCAAACCCCAGAAGCTGCAGGGTATAAAGCAACTGCTTCCATTTGTTATATCCAGGCGTTATTTTCCAAACGGTCTGTTAAATAAAACATGACATGTAACTTTAGAGTAAAACGTGTGGTAAAAATGGACCCATCCGAACTGAAAACCCAACCCATAACGTATGAATGCTGGTTCCGATAGAGCTTGTTTCTGATGTGACACCCTGCTGTTCTCCATAGAATCTCTTTTATTCATATATGTCTACATCATCTCTGTTTCTAAACAAAGATCTGTCTAAATATCACAGTTCTTTTAATGGTCCCTCTGTGTCCTTTTTTTTTTTTTGTACAACTTCCTGACTCTTCACTGATGTATTTTGAACGCGGATCTGAAAATAGCACAGAGGCATAAGAATGAACGACATTTCCTAAAAATAGAAAGACGTCAGTAATGCAGGTCAAAATGTGAAGCCTTAAAAAGCAACTTTTACAGCAACTGATAAACACACTTTTGGGATTCTTACTTATTCAAATCAGTTTAATTATTTTTTTAGATTTTTGTCTAAAAATGTTAATTTTCCTTTAAATTAATTTTGATCGAAAGATTCTCTATAAAGTAATTTTTCATTGCTTTCTTTCTTTCTAATGATGAAGGGCCGTTCTTTGCTTGGGATGATAGGTTCCTCCATTCAGACAGCAGATGTGTTCAAATTCATACCTTATCCCTGATTCCTTGCCTCATCTGTTCCCTCTCAGCCTCCATCTTGGCATATTTGGCCTTCCTTTCCTCCTCCTGCTGCCTCAGTGCCTCCTGTCGCTCCTCCTCTTTCTTTGCTGCATCAGGATCCTCCTCCTTCTCCTCCCCACCCAGCATCTTGCCAACATCAGGGGGGCCTCCTGGGACAGACAAAGACAGGAATATAAAAGAAAGACATCAGATTTAGTGAAGGCTCCATCTGGTCTCTCAGACTGAGGTGTTAAAAAAAAAAATCATCTGTCTGATAAAGCGAGTGAAACTAAATGAGTAGGACCTGTGATGAGACTGAGAATATTGCACATTAATTCCAGGTGAAGATTTTATAGAAGTGATGATGTCTGCACAAACTGCTCTGATGGATCAAGCATAAATTTGATTAGTACCAGAACAGAAAGTTTATGTGCATCTGTTGTCCAGTGTTTTTGGCTTCTGCTTTTCTTTTTGCAGAATTGCTGAGAATGCCTTAGAAATTTGATTGACCAAACTGCAAGCATTTTCTTTTGGAAAAGGTTGTATACTTTTCTGCATTTATGAAACAGAAATCATTTGAATACACAAAGCAACAGCTATGTCTGCTATAGTGGCATAAAGTCAAGTTTCATATCTGTGTGCTTCGGACTGTGCTTGGCTCAGCCTTTATTTTGGAGGAAAATATTGCAACGTCATGGCCTATGTTAGGAGCCTCTTCTTTGCTTTTCTGTTGCTGCCTTCATTTAGAGCTGTACAAAGAGTCGTCTTCTTCAAGTTTGAGGTACTGAACTGGAAAAAGCTACAGTCAGGCTTTTCCTCAAGCTGGAGAGTTCAAACAAAACTCAAAAGAGATGCTAGGATGGAACAGGTGCTACACGTATAGACATACTTCTGTACACTGTCATGGGGAAGAAAGAGATGGACCAATTAGCACCAACCATTTTTTGAGCATTGAGACCCTCACCTGTGGACCTGCGATATTGATTGTGACCAAAAGCATGAGATCACCAGATGAAACCAAGTAAGCCAAGCTTCCTCCATTGGGCAACTGCTCCTCTTCACTGAAGGAAAATAGCTGAGGCATTCACACAGGAGGGGTCCTGAGTGTCTAGGATTGCAGGTTTCCAACCCACCTCCCAATGGGAGAAGATCCACCATCTGCAGGAGGGACATTATATCCCCTTTGGGCCCCAACGATTGCATGGAGAGAGTGTTGCTAGGGAGAAAATGTCTTGGTTTCCCTCC
Source organism: Jordanella pulchra (assembly GCA_034780135.1). NCBI lineage: Eukaryota > Metazoa > Chordata > Actinopteri > Cyprinodontiformes > Cyprinodontidae > Jordanella > Jordanella pulchra. The sequence goes on from JAUZNJ010029958.1 coordinate 29,575, forward strand.
AAGATTTATTATTTATGTCATTAGTTGACCTCTGAGAAGAGAGTCAGTGAAAACATGCAGCAAAAACCTGACAGGTATGTGAATTAGGCTTACTGTCACATAGTGGGCTGCAGGAGGTGCATTCAGCTTTATTTTCTATTCTAATACATGAAAAAATGTAACCTAAAAATAGCATTTTAAAACTGAATTAGAACATTTAAAATATGTGGATTGCCTGTTTTTTTTGTTTGTTGTTTTTTTTTTCTTTGACTTTTTCTTTCTTTTTATTAGCATTTTATTTTAATCATCATTACTAGCTTGAGGTTATCCGATTTTTATAAGAATCAAACAAGCCTTTTGAAATGCCTGTCCTGCAGGAATGAGTGAACTAAAAAAAAAATAAACCTATGAGACTAATTATGGTATTGCAGAGATGTCAGTTAGAAAATGCAGAACACAGTTTCCTGACACAATGTAATTTTAGATGATACTAAATCAACGTGGATAATCATCATACTTCCCTAATCCAGGACTGGGTCAAGCCTTCAGCAGAGATGCCTAAATTTCCCTCTCCACAAGCACCTCCTCCATCTTTCTCTGGGGGAAACCCTTCCCAGCTGAGAGACATAGTCCCCCCAAGTGTCCTCTCTGTTGGACATGCCTCCTTTTCAAAAGCATCAAGAAAAGATGCCTGAGCCACCTCAGCTGACCCTCACAATGTGTGAGAAGCAGTGGCTTTACTCTGAGCCCCTTCAAGATGGCAGAGCTCCACACCTTATTTATATGAAGCTCATTTCAGCTGCTTCAATCCCTGATTTAAGAACAAAATTTTATCATGAAAAGCAATTATTAACTTTGTAAAGAGCATGGGATTTTTACGATTATCATCTTCTCTTAATGTTGACTTCAGTAGCTCTTACATAAATGTTTAAAGATGCCAATTATAATGAAAATAACTCAGGATTTTTTTTTTCAGCACAAAAACTGATCTAAAAAGAAAATAAAAATATTCTCAAGGTTTTCCCCTGAATTTGATCAGGTAAAAAAGTTGATCTGTCCTGAAAATAAGATAATTTCGATAGTATGCACTCGAAATAAGATAATGCAATTGTTCTTTTCTTATTTTCAAAGAAAGATTATCTTTCTCCACTGGCAAATTGCTTTATTTGCGTACTCAATGCAATGGAAAATACACTTTAATAAAGTGACATTTACTTTTTTCTGTGTTAAAGTTGGTTGGAGTAAAATGCTTCCTGCAAATTTGATGCTTGAAAAGATCTAGCAATAAATAAAGATTCAATGATATTCAAAATTCCTCTCCTGCATAATTTGGAAAAGAAGCCCCTTAATTTTAATAAATATATCACTTTAATCAGCCAGAGTAACAGATGATAGATATATAAAATGAAAGATTCAGTTTTCCCTGCCGGTAAAAACCAACCATCAAAAAATAATTTTCTATTCATTCCAAAATGCTGAATAGTTTGCAAAAATATAGGCAAATCTGTCTCTAAGCATCTTTTTAAACATGATGAACAGAAATGCCAGTGGGAGGAAAAATTCAGCTGAATACCAAATTAGACAATAGAACAGAGGAAGGGAAAAGGGAACAAGATAATTTCAGTAAGTGTTATGTTTCCAACAGACTCATTTTAGAAAACAAAATAGCGAAGCACGCTATCTCTTTGAGGCTGTATCGTCCAATTAGCTGAGCTGTTCCAGTTAGGAGGATTAGCCTTCAGTTTATGAGCGGCCACACAGAGAATAGCGAGTGTGACAGCTGAAAAACATGCTGGAGAAGAAAACAGCACACACAGAGGAGAACGACCGGAAAGACTTGAGAGAAATGGAGGGAAAGAGCCATCTGAGGAGAAAAAGTAAAGAGCCAAAAAGTCTGCAGCAGCCTGCGGTACTGCTGGAGTTTTGACTCATCAGCATAATAAAATCAACCTTCAGCATAATAAGGGAGAGAAATGAGAATCATATGAGGGCTACTACTAAATCTGATAAATCAAATAATTACTTAACTGGACTGACCGATAAAGAGTTACTATAAGTAGTTTTTCATGACAAAAATAGAGTGACGTCTCTGAAAGAGAAAGAAAAGAATTACTGAAATTACTCTGCTACCAACAAATGGAGATCAAAGTAAATAGGTTTTCATCATCATTGATTTAAATACCTTGCCTTAACCAGGCATGAAAGCACCACCTTGAAATGTATGACTGCAGCTGAAGTCCTCCTCCTCCCCTTTGCTAATGCTGTAGATCATTCCTGACCCTCAGAAAAGACAGCAGGGGTAAGGAGGAGGCATGGATTTTTCAATAAATCAGTTGTTGTCTTGGACCAGAGTCTTTGAAAAATAAGCTGATAAATCAGCCACTTCAGTTGAAAAAAAAAATTATCTCAGATAATAATATTTTTGATAAGGACCTGCCATTTAAATCCCATATCAAAGTGGTTTCTAGAATATCCTTCTTTCAGCTCCGCAATATTGCAAAAATTAGAAATATTCTGCCCAGTGATGATGCTGAGAAACTAGTTCATGTATTTGTTACTTCAAGGCTTCACTATTGCAATTCTTTATTATCAGGAAATCCACAAACTAGCTGCTTACACAGCCAGTGTCCGCTGGAGGTTTCTTGCTGTTAAAAGGGAGTGTTTCCTCTCCACTGTCACTACATGCATGCTCGGTGTGAGTGATTGCTGAAGAGTCAACAACAAAAAGCAAGTGAAGGTCATCACCGCAGTCTCATCCAGGAGGAGCATGTCTTGCAAGTCAGTGACATGATGCAATTAACTGGTTTTTCTAACCAGTCTGACAGCATAGTCTCTGTAAAGTGCCTTGAGATGACATGCATTGTGAATTGGTGCTATATAAATAAACTTAATTTAATCAAAAACTGAAGTAAATAAAATGTAATGCCTTTAAATATGTACACATAATTTGATTACCTACCAGAGACCACTTGGAGAACTAATCAGGAACTAATATGTAGTTACAAGCAAACGAAGAGTATTTAATCGGGAGCAAATGAGTAGTTACTAAGGAAACCAGAGGGGAACTAAAAAGGAGCTACTGGTTTGTTGGGACAAACTCTCAATGTGGGTTCTGAATAAACCCTTAACCTGTGAAGTTACAGATTAAGAAGAGCTACTTTACTGAAAACCAAGTTGCTACCTACCTATTATTTGATGGGCTTCCTGGAGTCAAGCATCATATCAAGTAGTTGCTAAGGAAATAATAACCTAATCAGTACCTGACCATTATCTAATGTTTTTACGCACCCTCATCATCATACCAAATACTTACTGAGAAACTATTCATTACTTAATCATTACCTAACCATGGCATGGTATATTTCTGTGTACCCTTAGGTAAAGTAAAATTAGTTTCTGATTAGTAAGTTTACCAGTGTTCCCCAGGTAACTAAGCAGAAATCCCATAAAAAAATAGGTGATCTGGGTTAGCCTGTTAGCTACCGATTAGTTAACTTTCTATAAGTTAATAGAAAGTTGTGTACAGTATTGTTCAATGTTACCAATAAAATGTTAATCCAGATTTAAAGATTACTGCACATTTCAGATTTCTTGGGAGTTTATTGCAGAGTTGAAGAATATAGGAGATAAAAGCTGCGTCTCCTTGTTCAGTTCTTGTCCCGTGAACACTGAGCAGGTCCTTGATGACCTGAAGGGGTCCGTTTTTAACAAGCAACTCAGACACACATTCTAGCCCTGGACCATTTAGTGTTGAATGCTATGCAGGTGTCTTAAAATTAACGTTGCGATTTTTCCAAAATCTTTCAGGAGTGGATTTTGATACAGCAAAAAAACAAGAACAACAACAACAAACATTTTTTAGGCTTTTTCCACATTTTGGCCCGGGGTGCACGCACATGTCACAATACTTTCAGAAATAAAGAATAGGAACAGACTGGACTGTTATGTATTGAACTGAAAGGGCAAAAAGGAAAAAAGAGAATAACTCAATGAGGTCACAGATTTTGCTGCAGGGTAGCAGATTAGCAGAGGGAAGCTGATGCAGCAACATTTGTGACATTCCTTTTGTATTTCTATGAGAAAGAAAGATGCAAAAAGAGAGGAGACATTGTGATAAAACCATGTGAGGTCATAAATAGTCTTGTTTTATTTCTGGTTTCTATATGCATCAAACCTTACAAGGGTTAGCATGTTTTGTTGTGGGTTTAATTGGACACATTCTGTAAATAATTCCTTATTATTAAGGGAATGTGCAGAGGCATATAGTTAATACAGAGTATCTGCAGTGAGTCACTGGTTGCTTTTACATATTCTATATGTGTTCTTAAACCTGTTCAACCGTACCCCTTGACAGCTGGTTCATGCACATTTACTCTGGATTCATGCAGTATAGAGCTACTATATTAACTGAAGTGGGGTGAGGTTGCATCAAAATGTATTCATAGGAAATGTGAAGCATTTAAAGTGGTCCTAACAGAGAGGTAGTGTTATGTATTACACAGCATGCTCCTTTTTTTCTGCAGATATTTAAATAGACACAGTCTTTGAAACTCAAATTAATCCTTTACTCGCATGCCCTGATACTCTCCAGGAAGAGCTTATCTTTCATACTAATGTCAGAATTCAGAACATGTTTTTAATCCTGAATAACCACACCAAAACTTATATATTTCTTGCTTTTGTTAAGCTTAATGTGTTGATCTATTTCTAACTATAAGTCAAACAAATTCAGTCTGTGGGACATGTTAACAAAAGGTTAAATTCATCACATTATGATAATCTTTGGAGCTTTATTGGCTATTTTTTAGGAAATACTGGATATCTCCTTTTATTTTAGAGATTTTAGAAATTTTCCATACCCATTTGTATGAAACATGTAAGAGAGGTTCTCTCTTGTCCATGTTTCATGGTTGAACGTTGACAATACAAACCTACAAAGGATTTTTAATGTTAGCCTCTGCTATAAATCTCTCTGGGTACCAGTTTTAAAGATACATGGCAATACCCCATGCAAATCCCTTTAAAATGAAGTAATCATGTTTGGTTAAATTAAACTATCCTTATAGCCATGCTGGCTTAATTGCATTATGATCCATTTCAGTGATACCCAAACTCAAAAGCGAGACAAAGGGTGTCATTTCTTAAATCCTCTCCGCCAAATTGCCTCTTTGCTGAGATTTTGTTAAATCCAAAGCCTGCAGGGAAAAGAGGAAAGATCGCCAACCTTAGCTACGTCTCTTAGTGCTTGAACTTTTAACAGCATCAGATAAATTGCGCCTTAATATGCCCTCTTCTGCTTGGCAATCTCAGAGGAAGGTGCTTTAAATCCATGGTCTGATTGAATGGACCAGGACTAGGTCCAGGTACAAGCTTATCAGTTACGGCAGAAATGTGTGACAAAGAAGAGTGATAGCAATGATTCTTCTCCGCTTCTCAGCTTTGAATTTATTTGAATTTCCTCCAGAAGCTGTTATTGACAACAGCTTTCCTTTGTATTATCACCTACATTGTCTAAGCACAGACGAGGGGCTTGTAGTTTGCTCAATATTTTTCAAAATACATTCTAAATGTACAAAATGATGCTTTATGCTTCACCTTCTTGCTACGGAGAAACATCTGTCATTTTCTCTATTCTTTAAAACTCTATTCTTGATGTAAATGCTTGGATATCCTGGATATATTTCATGTTTTTGAAGTCTCAGATCTCAGATCAGATTTAAACAGCCTTTTTTAAAACCTTCCTTTGTTTTACAACAAAAACTTATATCCAGATAACCTTTATGTCCACCGTAAAAGTTTCCCCTAAACTGCCACACAGAACAGTTTCTGTAAATTATGAGATAAAGATATATAGGTCTTTGTATAAAGCTCATGGCTTTCTTTTCTTTCTCTTTTTTCTGATTTCCTTTTATCTTTTTTTTTGCTGTTTCATTATAAACACAGATTTACCTTATTTTCCTCCTTTAATTAGAATCTAAATTTTGTAGAAAACCTATGGGTTTTGGCCCAGAGAGATTTTTTGGGTCACAACAGCTCCTAGCAGTTTATCATGCTACTATTATGTGAATTAAAGAAAGCTGCACATGTTAGTTCTTCCATGGCTGTAGGACCCCATCTCTAAGTGCCAGTTTTAAGAGTTGAACTGAGTGAATTACTTTCCAGGTTATTTGTAGATAAAAGCGCCACTTGGTTATTTTCTTTTAGCCCAAACGCTCACTCTTTGCTGGTGGGAATAGAGTTATAGAATAGAATCCAAGAAATGTGTCAGTCAACATTTTGTTTGACTCCAACAACAATTGTCAGAGTTTACTGAAACCTTTTTGCAGAAATGACTTTAATTTACTTTATTTACAAGGTGCCAAATCACAGCATTTCATCTCAAAGGACTTCACAGAGACAATCAAGTCATACAGAAAGACTGGTTAAAGGTTTTCTACCTAAGGAATCCCAGCTGACTGAAACCACTCATTGACTTTGTAAGATTTTCTTCTCCTGAATAAGCATGTTGTGACAGTAGACATTCACTTACATATCAAGCATGTGTGCAGCGACAGTGGAGAGGAAAAACTTCCTTTTTACAGGAAGAAACCTCCAGTAGAACCAGGCTTATTGTGAGCGACAGTGTGCTGAGGCTGAATAGGGTTAGAAGCAGGCACACAAAGGGAACAAAGAAGCAGTGATCCACAAATACTTTCTATGTTACAAAAGGTAACAATAAACTAGCTCCATAGGTGCCAAGAAATAAACAGTTAAACAGACGAGCTCTATGGCCGTCTTCAGTGCAAAAAGGATAAACGAGAGCACATAGAGTTAGTCACAGCAAGACTAACCAGTGAAATTAGGTCGTTTTCACACCTTATAGTCTGGTAGATTTGCACCGATCGGGGAGTAAAATTGCAACATTGTTACTATTTTCATCTGGTGTGGTTTGCATTCATAAGGCAGTTTGTTAAACCCAAACAAACCTTTTGACCCACCTGTTTACCCCCTCGCCTGCAGTGGTGCTGCTACACCAAGACCCACTGTAGGAAGACTGCTGTAGAAAACTACTTCCTTGTCCTCAAAAAAGGAACATCATGGAATGGCAACAGATTCCCACAGTATTATTGCTATGCAGTCTGTTGGCAGGTTTGCCAGATAAGTCTTTCAACAATGAGATCAGAACAAAGGAAAACAAGGCAGATGACTGCTGAAACTGATTTTTTGTACTCAAGGAGGCTTTCAAATGAGGCAGCGATGCGTGAGAAGTGGCACATTCGACTTATGTTAAGACTGTACAGACGTCCAAATAGGTATTTTTAAGGTACAAATATCTTCATTTGCATTATTACACAAGTACAGTACAATCACAGCTTTTGTAGAACTCTCCAGCCTGCTCCACCGCGTCAGAGTTCATTTCGATCGAGCCGAGACC
>JAUZNJ010029959.1:0-15088 GCA_034780135.1 Jordanella pulchra
CTAAACACCAAGGCAAATTCCTTGTAAGTCTGAAAACCTACTTGGCAATAAACCTGATTCTGATTCTGATTCTGATAGCTTCATGCCTCTATCACAAATCTACCTTATTGGGTTTTAACATGGTGCATACCTAGAAATACTGCTCAACAATCCAGATTATGATATGGTAAACTCTATGTAAAAGTAGATACACAACTACAACAGCTTTGAAAAAATTCTGCTAGCTTTTGAGCAATGAATGTAGAGGATAGGGTTAAGAAATTAAGCTGTGTGAGAAGGGAGGATAAAGTGGGGTTTTACACTTATTTTAAACAAAGAAAAATTATTAGGAGCAACATTTTATGCCCTAGCACCTTTCCTTAGGTATCATGTTGCTAAGAGAGCCAGCATGGCTAAATAAGTCTTTGTGTGTATGTCATTGATGCCTTAAAACAGTTCCACATATGGCATGTTATACATCGGAGACACCTGCTGAAATGTCTGTCTAGAAGCCTCAATTCATTCCAAAAATGCCTCAGTGTATCAGAAAGTTCTCATTTCAACAGTTTTTGACCTGTTTGTGCTTCCCCAGAGCTTATTCTAAAATTTTTATGAAATGAGCTAAGGTTGACCTATCTTCACTCAGTTAATGCATCTACAGTAGAGAGTGTTTTAGGATGCATTCACTGGTAAAAGAGAGCATTTTTTTAATCCATTTATGACTGCTAAATAAAAACAAACCAGTCAGAGCGAACTGCTTTTTGGTGAAATGTAGGTGTTACATGACTATCCAAGTTCCTGACCTTCAAAAATGCTGTCTGAATGTGCGTGTAGCTGAGTAATTGACACTCTAATGTAAAAGCCATTCCGTTGGTCAGAATGGCAAAAAAACAACAACAACAAAGGTTTACTCAATTGACTGTATGGTTATCAGTCAGTTTCTGGGCACATCTCTACGAAGAAGAGCTTTGTACTTGAGAAAAAAATGGATATTGATCATTTGTAATTCTACAGGAATAGGTTGTAATTTTAAAATAAGGCACTAAATGTTTAACCAAGTGAGCAAAGCAACACTGATATGAGAACATTTAAAATCTAAAAACAGAAAAAGGTTGCAATTATTATTATTTACTTAATCTTCAAAAAGTTTCAGGCAACATGCAACAAAATATGGCCCACTTTCATGTAAAAGTTTTTTTTCCACCAGAAACACTTACCTTCTCTTACCTTTTTATTGCCTGAACCTGTATAAAGTGCTCCTATTGTCGTGCACATCGTGTATTAATGCAGTACTTGCACTGTAACACTTTTATATACAGAAACACACACACACAGCATTTAAAGCACACTCCATGGCTTTCAATATCCCACACTGTGCCTTTTACACACCTAGTGGAGCGAGCTAATTTTAAAAGTAATACTTCCTGACTTCTCCAAGGTAAATATATTGAGAAATGGGGAAAAACTGCTGCATATGTTCTGACACAAATGCTTTCTTTTTTTTCTGGGGGTGGGGGGGTGGGGTGAAAAGCTCTACTTTACCTACTCAGTGGTGACTCTTTGACAGGTCTCACAGGGGACGAAAAGGCAAGACCTGAAAAGTGTCAGCACCGCATGCACTTATCTACTGTGTGACAGTCAGAAGAAAAATACATCAGTCCTCTTGAAGCTTAGCTAACTTCTGTTAGATTTTTTGATGGAAAACAACAAGCCTGACAGGCTACAGGTAGAAGAGACTACTTTTTCGGCGTCCCTGGTTCAAAAATACTTCTTAAAATATCTCTGCAAGACTTTATTCCTGAGTCACGGAACAATGCCTCTTGGCATTCAGGGATGCTGCAGAGGCACACAAAGCCCAAATGAACAGTTATATGAAAACGCTTTTGCAATCGATCAGTGCCTGAGGCAGAACTCTCATTCATGATTGTCCTCTCAGCAGTCGAGTTTCAGGAGGCAGGTTTCAACCCAAGAATAACCATGAAAGACAACCAATATCCTCAAGAGTCAATGCTCTGAACTACTAAGCATTGCAGACCTGTTTGCCAACTGTTTGAGTTTAGTTAACACTTTGACATCATCTCCCTGCTTAGGCTCAAACACTGGATTATAGAGTAGACTTTACAAATCTGGTGATAGAGGGAAATGCATTATGCAATAGCAGAGTTCTGCTGCATTTTTTTGTAACAGTGGGACATTAATCTTGGAACATCTTATACAGGTTCTAGTAGAAATATGTATACCCTTGAACCTCTATGGGTTTTCCTAAGGACTTTATGTAATAAAAACAAATTACATTTAAGAAGTGTAGTAACAATTAAGTCAGATAGTCATTAAAATAGAGATCTGAGTCTCAGCTGGTCTTTAACTGATTTAACAAAACTAACATAATATGAAGTAGTACACAGAAATCAGGTGTTAATTAAATTATACACTACATTTTTATGTTTTTTTGCATGACTTAAAAGTGAACATGGGGAAAGTTGTCTTCCAGGATTACCCCATATTAGCTTCCACTTTCTTGCTATCCAGCCAACTTTTCCATACCTACCACAGAAAACATTACCAACCATTATTTGCTGTAGTTCTCACATGTTTAGGATGATATAGAGCATTAGATACCACACCACATGTCCCGTGGGCTCATATGACTGAAGGATCTTCTTTAAATGTCAGTTGTGTTTCCTACATAGCTCATGGCAAGAACTAATGCCGCTTTTGTTTAAAGACTGCTTTTGGCCCACTGCTGAAAAAGGCCAGAGTTTCTGAAGCCCTTGACTAATAGTTGTCCTTAGGACAGATTTTCCTACCTGAACTTTGAATTTCTGCAGCTCTTTCAGGGTTACCATGGGCATTTTGGCTTCATTTCTTATTAATGGTAATTTTGCAGAGCCTGTCAGTTTAGGAGGGCAGCAGTCTTTTTTTGGATGATGGCGTGTTTGTTCACAAATGTTCCCTAACCAACATTCAAGGTTTACAAAGCTGTGTCTACCTCCAGTAATGTTAAACATAGCCAGAATGAAAATTCTTTATTTCGTTTAGATAATAAATGTCTTACAGTACATCTGAAAGATTGTGGGGGTTTTTTTTGTCCAAAATAGACAAAATCATAACTTATTCCTTTCACTTCAAGTCTTTCATAATTATTAAACAAACAGTCCCTACTTACAGAAGTTGAAATTCTCTTTAGAGGCTAGCAGTATTTTCAAAAATAAGCATTGGATTAAAGCTTCTAATTTTAGCCTTGACCAACAGCCTGAGACTATGACCACAGGATGTTCAGGAGCCTTGGAGAGCACAGATGGGGCCTGTGGCTCAGGCCTGAGTTTCACCAGCTCCAGCCAGGAGAGAAAGTAATCCATCAATCCAAGGCATACTGGTGCCTAGGGGTGTCAGTCACTGATCCTGTAAGACTGATTAGGCCTCTGTGGGAGGCAAGGCCCCCGACAGCATGGACATCAGTGCCTGGCTTGCTCCACTGGGGCTTGATCTGAACCGGTCAGAGCCAAGGCAGTGACCTGCTTCCATTTGGATTCTGTGGAGACAGCTATGTAGATCAAAGATGTCTGTGTAAAGTCAACGTGATGTGGTAACAGTACTTTTTAAACTTTGATCTTTTTGTGGATTGTAGATATTAAACATACATCTCCTTTTCATAACCTAATCCTTAACTTTCCTATAAACCTTGAAGAATACAGTACAGTAGTACAATTAAAAAACCCCAGATGAAGTGATAAGAACTTAATTCAATTATCTGGCTGTCTGATGAGCCGTTGAGGTCGGAGATGGCATCAGTCAAACAAACAGTAGTAACCAGCAGCAACCAAGCCAAGCTGCATGATTGACAGGAGAATGAGCAGACAGAGAGGTAGTTAGACAAATGGAAGCTAAGATATAGTTTGACAGACAGATGGGAGCGTAAATGGATGGTTTGGCAGCATGATAAGGTAAATAGGCTGATGGATCACCAAACAAATGCAGGAGGAGGAAGGAAAAAAAATAAAAAGAGAGAAGAAGAGAAAAGAATGCCTGCCTGCAGACAACAAAAGATAGGAAGGCAGATAGCCAGATAAACACAGATGGATTGTGTTGATACACAGGGAGGTGGGGCAAGATCGATAGATTGTTTTATTCTATTTACTTGGCAAACTGGAGATTTGATATGGCTGCTATCAAGCTGATCTGTTTCCGGCGACGCCAGCCGTGACTGTTACAGATGGCAAGATAGTGACACATCTCAATCTTTGGCTAGCCTCACTGACATCTATCTTGGCTTTCGTAGTAACATGAGTTTCAGGAATGTCCTCCCTTCTGTGTTATAAAAAAAAAAAAGCTATCAGGAATTATAGGGGATTAGGTAATTTGAGTCAGTGACTGGATCTAAAAATTAAAGACAAAGCTTGGAAAAAAGTAAGAAAATGATTCTTCTGTTTGGTTTGGAGCAAAACAAAATGGATGACATAGGATCCCAGTGCCTCATTACCGTTGCTTACGTTTATCATGTCAAAATAGAAGACAAGGGTGTCCAAAGTTTACAGGCAAGGGTCCTCCTAGTTAGAAAGGTGGCTCCAATATGCGCCTGCTTGAGGGACATGCGAGTGCACTGCAACAGCATTGATGAGTGTTCTAGGGCTTATAATAGACAGGAAAGGCCTAGAAAGCGTGCCCTTTAGAGGTGCAGCATCTCTCACAGTCTGACAGCTTACAGGGTCCGGGCTTCACAATGACACCTTCACAGCATGCTCAAGATGACACACAAAAACATATGCTCACAGGTGCAAGAAAGTCTCTGAAACACAAATAAGTTTGATGGCTCAAAGACACAATTACACAGACATGCGCCTGCGCACACACTATTGATTCTATAATGCCAAAATATTAGGTGACAAGTACAATCACTGCATTATACTGAACATATGAAAACATACAAAACAAACCAGAATAGAAAAAAAGGCTTCCAAGAATAGGCCTCTTGTAATAAATATCTGTTGGTACAATGCCAATTCAAAAACAAACATCATCGTTAGGAGTCAATTCATCAAATATAAAAGACAGAGATGTTTAAAAAGTTTCCTATCGTAAAAAACCCTGCATGCATTGGATATGCAATATTTAGTCCTCTTAAATGGGCATGTAGCAACGGTAGAGTGTTGCTTACATTGTCTAAGCAGCTTCCATTCATTCCAATCCATTTATAGAAAACTGATTTCTGTACAAATGTACTTCTAATTAATACAGCTATTTTTAATCCATCTGTAAAGAAAAAAGAAAACAAAAAAACAAAAGAAAGTAGGTAATTTCTTGGGCTTATCGGGCAGACAATTGTCTGGCAAATAGGGAATGAGTAGGCCTACCCGTGATGTTTCTTTGGAGATGTGAAGGAACACTATCTGTACAACCAGTCTGGCAAAGGTTGAGATATTTTGCAAAAAGAATGGAATGTTGGTAGGGATGCATTACCAAAGATTAGTACCTGTATTGCAGAATTTTTTTATTTCAAAGTATTAACTCAAAGCAGCCTAATATGTTCAGCCAAATTCTCAAATGTTCCTTGTTAAAAAATAGTGAAACAATTATTGATTGATTTATTACATACAACACCAATACAATAGATGATATTCTTTTCAAAAACCTTGTTTAAGGTATGTAAATGCTATCGCACTCCAGTTCAGTTAAATTAAGTTCATAGCAGTTGATTAGAACTGCATCTAACTATAAAGAAAGTCCTTTTGCAGTAAACTTCCCTCCTCAGAAAGCATGTTGCAGCCTTTAAATTCTGCTTCAGATACTCAAACCTTTTTAACAGCTGAACCTTTTGTTTCAAAACTGCTCTCAAATGAATAAAAAGGGAGCAACTGGAAAACAGAGACATACTCTTTAAATAATGTAATGTCAATATTTCTTTTTTCCTTGATGAATGCAGCAAAACACATGACTTAATCTGCTTAGCTTTACGTGCTCCGTACTTTTAGTAGAATAGCTCAGGTAGATTACCACAAACATATGCTTAAGTCCTTTATTGTTTCGCTTACAAACATGAAAAAAGCAACTGGTCCAACAGCTGCTGAGTTTTACAGCAACAACCCAAGCTGCAATCCAATCTTAGGACTCTCTAACACTCCCACTACTGATGTCAAAGCCAACTTAATAAAACATGGTGCTGAGTGTTATTTATTTATCATTCCTGCTTTTGATGTGTCCCAGCACACAGTGAGAGTTAGTGATGGAGATCACAGAAGGCTTTGCCATGCTCTTTCCTCCCTGAGATCACTGTCGGACCCATTTGGCCATGTGAAGATGCTCCCTTCTGTTCGCAAGGGGGAAGCAGGTTGGTCTGCTTCCAGAAACACTTTTTACTTTCTCTTTTAGTATAAATCATTCATGGTAAGAGATGCTCCCTCGTGTACACAAAACACCACAACCCCTCCTACGTTGAGGTACACTTTGCTACCTTCATGTTTTTACTTGTGCATCACTTGCGTCGGTGTCAGTGCAACTTCTTGTGTAAAAAAAGCCAAAAGTAGAGGTGGCAGATAGAAGACATACGGACTTGTGTGCAAATGATGCAACTTCTCTGGAGCTATCAAACCAACCATTTTAGATTTTCTTCCATGCTTTTTTTTTCTGAGGACTCCTGTATTTAAAACTTGTTTAAAAGTACTCTGACACTTTTAAACCACAATACATTTTATTTAATAGATATACGTAAAATTGTAGGCTGAATTTGAGACCCGGTTTACAAGATTTAAAAACACCTTACATTCAATTAGGTCTGTTGATACTTTAAAGGTATGTCTGTGTCAGTCTTGTACTACAAGAAACTGAAAATGCTAATTCTGCCAGTTTGCCATTTCTTTGCAAAATTGGTAAAACTCATTAAGAATGGTCAGAGAGAATCTATGAACATCAAACGTAAGGTTTTTTATTATTAAGTGAAATTCAATGTGGACTTTAACTAGGCCATTATTACACTTAAATAACTTATCTAAACCATTCCGTTGTGTCTCTGGCTAATTATTTACTGTCCCGCTGACGGGTCAAACTTCGATTAAGTGTTTTGTTGTCTCTAATGGCTTTTCTATCAAGAATGTCGTATGTTTCGTTTCAACAAATTTTTTATTTACTACGACACTCTTCTCTTTCTATGATGAAGAAAAACATTCCCACAGCATTGTGCTGCCACAACAATTTTACTGCAATGTTTGTTTCCTGCCGTAAAGCAATTTCCACAATGGTCATACCTGGTTTCATTTTACCAGAAACTTTTCTTACACATATCAAGGGTACATAAATCATACCAAACCTTAAACTTGAATTTCATTTTGCCATAACTTTGTAAAGACCAGATCTCTTTCTTGTGAAAAACAGTTCTCTACCTGAAAAAAAATCTTTAAAAAATGTCAAAGGGTGTAAATACTTTGGAAATGAACCTTTTAAATGCACCGTACATTTGCCTGTGTGAGCGGGTGCGGTTCCACAACACATACTCACACAACAGACATCTTACCGACAATGAATTCTGGATAGATGAAAAATTCATTCATTCCTTAACTTATTTATCAAGAAGGAAGATATTTCTGCAGGGATGCCCTCCAGAGATGCGATGCTCACATGCCAGGCGGCCTGCCGCCACTTTACCCACAAGGTTTTTAATAAAACAAGCAAACAACACAATTCCAACACCTATAAATAAGTGATCGTTCTTGAATAAAGTGCTGAACACAAACCCCCTCGCTGAGGCCACTCATCACACTTTAATGGGAACCCTGCGCCAGTCAAAGTCGTGCCTCTTCACTCTCCCCTCGCTCCTTCTTTTTAGTCTTCACCTTTGAGAAATGTAAGGGACCTAAAATCTGTAGAGATGGCTGAAATCGCACAAGTGATGAGATGCATTTACATCATTCTTGTACCATCACCTGCTGCTTAAGGTACAGCACCATCACTGCTTTATGATTTATTAAGCTATCAACATGTGTTGCCCCCTCTTCCTTTCCCTTTATCATTTCTTCCACACACACAAACTGAGTTACTTCCCTAGTTATCGCTCTTTCTGGAGACAGGTTGTTCACAGCAGTTTGAACGTTCAGTGGTGGCTCGCCAGATGCTTGGGCGTCTGTCAACATGCTGCTATTGTTAGTTAGTTTTTGATGAGATTTACATGGCAGGAAAGCCATCAAATAAGATATACCACTGAGAATATGAGAGGGGATCACACCTAATCCGAACACCTGCATTTTGGCAGCGCAGTCTCTGAGCCAGCCCGACGTATGCACACAAAACACAAGCAGATACATGGAACCACCCACACACACCCCCACTCAATCAGGACTGTAAACTTTCACAGCAGTTCAGTCTGATTTAGGCGCAGGTTTTCCTGGGGCTCAAAGGATCATAATTACCACACTTGTTCCAAAACTCAACACACACTGAAGTGCACATTTTGAATACATATTTCAAAAAAGATGGAAGAATTTAAGTTGTGAACAATCTTTTTTCTAAAAAAAAAAGGTTCAATATTTCGACATCGGTCGAGCTACGGCCTTCATCTAATGTATTATTCCATGCTGCTAGACAATCTGTACGGATTATGACTGGCTTTTATGGTTGCAGGTTATAGGGGCTCAGCCTTATGGTGGACAGGGGCATAGAAAGCCAAAACGGCTAGATTAGAAGATGGCTGAACAATGAGATTTTTGGTAAAGGCTGTCTGCCTAATCTGAGAGAAATTTTCCCACACAAATGGCAAAGGCGTGCTCTGGGGAAACTCATTGTTAATATTTTTTTTTTATTTTAAATGTGGTATAATATACAACATTTAGGTTACAGGCTAGGAAAATTCAGTTTAGGCAACTGGAGGCAGAGTGACCGAAACCACTCTGACGACCTACTTAACGACCCATCAGAGTCACCTTTTGTTTCTTCTCTCCCACATACATAACTTTTGGACACACCTACAGTATATTTATCTCTGTTTTCTCCTGCATCAGTCAGAACTGAAGAAGTCCTTGGATGAGAGGCGAAACGTCTTCTAGAAAACTACACGTCCAATTGCCTAAACTGAATTTTCCTAGCTTGACCATGACCTGGATGACTGTGAACCTTCACCGATATATTTAGGTTACAGTACTACTTTGTGTTGGTCTTTCACATATATTTTTTAAAACCCATTTGTGATTGTAACATGGCAACATATGAAACGGTTGAGAGGAATTAGTAGTTTAACAATAAAAAAAAGCAACAATATAAACTAAAGTTTTATTCTGAGCAAGGGTGCACTAAATTAAATTTGTGAGGTTTAGTTTCCGGAGCCTGTCCCTTCTTGGATTATGTGGTCTGTTAGACATTTCCTCTCCTAACAGAGTGATATGTGTGCAGACCCTCAAACACAAACTGTTCATATCAAACCTGTGCTGATTAAAAGAGAACTGGGTCATGAGTGTCCTGGCTGGTGGCACTGTCTGCTGTGGCTCAATAAGCCCCACAGTTACCCAGAATCCCTTGGCATCAATGTCAGAGCCAGGGCCTGAGGCAACACACCTGTGTCCACACTTCTTCTCTGGGATCAATTAGCATTAAAGTTTCAGAGTTGCTCTCCCGCACTGTGGACATAGTGTACACTGGAGGGGTACAGCCTGAGAGCAGCCGCAGAAATAGACAGAGCTGTGAAGTAAGAAAGATTTGTTGACACACAAACAGCAACTGCTACAGACAAAAATAATCTATTTTCTTAACCCAGCTATACTTCTCTGAGTTGCGGTCTTTAGTTTGCAGGGTTTTGTTGTATGACTCAATTGGACACTTTGAAAACTGCTTTTGCACCGATCTGGGCAAACTATGAAGTATTTAATTTTTTTAAATATTATATTTGGATATTTATAACAAATTGCTCAGATACATTATTCTGACATTGTTTCATCAGGTCACCATTATGTTGATATACCAGCATATATCTAACAATGTTGGAAGAACAACAACTTTATTGTTACTTTATTTTAGCTTCAAATTAGTTGGTACTCTCCAGCTATTATGTTTATCTTGTAAAAGATTTGTTTTGGTTCCTTTGTGTATAAATATTAATCTACTTTGATTGACCTTAGCATTTATGCGCAGTTTATATAGAACCTTCACACGGTCTGTGATTCAGACAAGAAACTGGAAACTGACTAGAAATAATCAGTAATATTATCATGCCATCTAACTTTAACTAGGTGTTAACAAGCTGATGGGACAGCTACCAGTATTTGTGGCTAGTAGAATAAACCCAACTGGAAACTTGTGACCAGCTTGAGCAACATAAACTTGGGAGCTAAGCCTTTGACACCATTCTGCTGACCATCATCAGCTAATTACCAGTTAGATAAGGTCAAGACCCCTTATTTAGCAATATGATGTAGTATGGAACTGTATAGTTTTAAGACTTTAAATTTGAGATACATTTTTTTTCTCATTTTTGCTTTAAAATAAAATATGCCTAAAAAATTACTCAGCTTGTCTGCTGTTGGCTATTAAGAAGCTAATAAGTCTTAATAGCTTCTTTAAACTGTGTTTTTCCTCTCAATCAATCTACTGATGCTGAAAGTAGCCAAATTTTAGTAATTTGTAGTTTAGAAGTTTTCCCATGGTAAGAACTTCAATACTGAAGAAAGTTGTGGTCAGCACAACCTTGGAAATGCTTACTGTACCTCTGGTCATTTATCAAACTGGAAAAACATTGATATTTCAGCGTCACTGTTTAGGTTATGTGAGACAACAATCCACGAATATCAGTTACTCACCTTTTTCTTTGGTTTATCTCTAACTGTTACTTCTATGACTGGTTATGACTGCTGCAAGTTTCTTTTTAGCAATAAAAGAAAAAAAATGCTTTGCATATTCCAAGTGTTGTCAAACAGTTGCAAGGTTCAAGATCCCTGGACTCTGCCAATAGCCAAGTATACATGCATATAGCTTCATAATCAGACTGAAAAGTATTTAAACTTAAAAACAAAATATAACCGGATTGTATATTGTGTGTATTGTCTGTATATTGACGCAAGTATTTCGAAAACAAAAATTGTGATAGGACTAAAAATGTGTCATGTAAAAATACCAATCAGAATATTCTAAATAGCATCTGGCCACAAATACGTCACATTAACACAGTGTGCACATGGGCAACCACCCCTTTATGTAGGGGTTACAATTTATTCCCTAATTCGATCAGTTCATTTTGACCAACATTTTTACGTGAGATTGAACTTATTTGTTTTTACACCTTTTACTTCGATAACTTACTTTCAAGTTAATGGAGCTAATGAGATAAATCTAACTTTCATTTGCTGTGAAAATGAACTTTAGAGCAGCACAAGTGATGAAGACAACACCAGAGACATTACTGGAAATGTACACCAAGACGGGTAAGATCAGAAAGGTGGGAAGGCGACAGAGGTACAAAGCTTGTGCTGCAGTTGCATTTCAGATCTTACAGAGGATGTTATTTGATCCACTTTCTATCATCTGCTGTTCAAAGTAAATGTAGCAAGCTGAAGGGTTTCTGCTGTTTCTACTGAAGACAGTTCCACCCCGGTTAGTGCAAAGCCTTGCATGACTGTTAAAGCAACAGTAAAGAGTTTGATTACTTCCCCTACCTACCCACTCACTCACCCAATCCCCCACCGGGCCATTTTTCACAGTATTTACCTTGACATATGTCAATTATCAGAAAGTATCTTTTTGTAACAACGTTACCTAAATAACATTAAACCAAACATCAGTTTTATTTTATCGAGTTGTTGGCAAGGTACTGTATAAAAAAAAAACACCAAGAAAAAAAACTGTATGGAGCAGAAATAGAAAGTTGTGAAATGCAGTTTCTCAGCCCCTTGAGGCTTCTGGGCAGTCCTGGCCTTACATTGTGCATAATGAATGTCAGTGTGCCATTAAAATGAGTCACAAGTATAAAGTGTTAAGGTCACAGACTTGTTAGATTGCAGCAATAACTTCTAGTTCTGAACTGAATTTCTTGCTTTTGTAGTTCTGCTGTGTTTAAACTTTGATGAATCAATTTTTTTAACTTGGACCAACAATAAATTTAAATAAAATGTGTCCAGCAGTCTAAGTCTAAGTATAGCTTCTACATACTGTGTACCCTGCATACAAATATTATGAGCTCAGCTATAGTGATTGTAAATCCTTTGCCATTATTTTTGAGAGGGTTTTAGTTTGTGTTTAATGTGCAAGTAGAGCTTGCTTAACAATATAGTACCTTAATATTGAATTTGGAATTAATATTATAAAGACAGAATTAGGATAATAAAGATTTATAGCAATATTTTGTATATTATATTTTTGTATTTCTACATATGTAGAAAGGTTTCTCTTTCACTGATTCTCATACTTCATCACAACAATTTCTTCACAGACAAATATTGTAAAGTCAATGGTTAATATTGACTCTCTCACTATTAGATGATAATTTGGATGTTCTATTACAATACTTGGTATTTGTAGAATATATAAAATGAATCTTGTTTACTTGGGAGTTTTTTAGGAGAGTTTAAAAACATTTTAACTACTACAGCAAATGAATAGCATTCTATAAGACAAATACTGACTAGAAATTACATGGTATTGTAATATTAAGATATCTCCATACACACCTAATGAAGTCAATTTTTTTTACAAACATACCTTTGGGACCTTCTGATTATTATGATTTGATCCTCTAGAAATAACATATATGATGGCAATAACAGGGGGCACAGCACCCTTTGCTTTTCTGTTATGAAAAACGTTTTAAACGTTTTAAGAGTTTTTGTTAAATACTTCACAGGTTACTGTTCAGCTCAATTAGAAGCATTATTATATAGGAGTAAAATGACATCCTTAAGTTGTTCAGTAGAAGGTATTACTTTTCTGAGCTAGTAAGTATCCAGAGAGGCCAGATGATCTAGTCATTAATCTAATTTGCCATGTGCATGAACCCTTAAGAAAGAAAATCTTTCAAAATAAAAAGTAAACTTTAAAAACTGTCACAAGAAATTAAAGCAGGATCAGGATAACTAAGACTTGTTAGCCTTTAAAAACAAAAAGTTAGTTAGATTATCTCTGTTTTATTCTGCCTATTTTTTGAATTATTTGGACACAATTCATCTTTACCCTTTTTGTGGGAAGTGTACAAACTCCATGGATATTCCAAACTTGCAAATATAACCGCTTTCCAGTGAGGCCATCTAGGTCAACAGTCAAGAGTTATTCATCCACTTCTTCCAAGATCAGCATGTGGTAATGTTTTGAACAAGCCCCTATCAGCCATACTCTGCCATCACTGCCCATCCTTCCACAGAAGCAAAGCATCACATAGCTCATCCCAAGCAAACAGTCTGTCAAAGGTAGGCGGTAGTGTTTGTTTTGAAGAGACTTTGCAATCCTGGGGTCTTCACCCTGGGGGGGTTTCCCACAAACATGCGTCACTTTGCAATGAACATGGATGTGTTTGGCTTTATTCTCATCAGTGTGTGTGGTTGCCACGGAGAAAAAGGAGCACTAAGGGCAGCTGTACCTGCGCTGCCTCGTGGTTGTCTCTTGACAGTGCCCTTCACATCACAGCATGGGCTTGGATATGGGAACTGACAGAAGTGACCTCCATGCCACATCAACCTTACAAGACACACAAACAGACCAGCACACAGCAGACACAGATCTATGCACAAATCTCTTAACATGCCAGCAAGTATGAAGATTTAGGGCATGTGCCATCAGTTCTAAATACAAAAGCGTTTTGACACCCACGACAGAAGATATGTTTTAAGATTAAAAAAAATAAGAGGTTGCTTATTCTGCTATTTGCAAGCTGTGCAGCCACAGACAGCACACCACACTACCCCCTCTGGGCTGGTTAGCCACCCAGCCCCCCTGTCAGACAGCTATCAATAGGGATTCCAGCAGAGCTTTTGCTAGACAGCATGGGTAAACAAAGACTGGGTGAAAAAAGAGCCTGAATCAAAGGCAGAGTGGAGACCCTGTTATTCTTTGGGAGCAGGAAATCATTTGCTGGCAAATTGTGACTCATTTCAAAGCATTTTGTGAGTCTGTGTGAAGGGAAGTGTGTGTCATATCTGTAGAGATGAGGAGTTCAGAAATAAATGTTGTGTTTTAAATGTCTACGTTTATGTATTTAAAAGGTCCTAAAGTGTGTTGTTATAACCATGCTTCATCCTGAAAATTGCGACCTAATCAAAATTTGAAATGCGTGACAGACACAAGGCTATAATTGGTTGGAGTCGGTGCAGCACATTTCAGTGTGATTGATAGAGACCTGAGGAATTGTGGGCTTGTTTCTTTTCTCCAAGTTATAACCTATATTCCACTTACCAAACAATTTATTAGGTACACCAGTATGATGTCATATTAATGCATCATATTACTGCATCTCTCAATCATTTAGCATTTATGCATTTAGGAATCCATATGGCATCCATAGACGTGCTGAAGCTTAGCCTCTCCACAATACTGGGGAAGGAGCAGCATTTGATGACATTGTGTGTGGCAAGATTGTTGGTAGAAATTTTAAAATACAAGCACCATCAGGTTTACAGAGAGTGGTCAAAAATGAATTAATTTCCAGTCAGCAATAGCTGTGACGATGAATATAAATGCATTGGTGATGATTTTAATTTAGCATGGTTTGAAGGGTAAGAAGAGCAACGGAAGCATTGTTTTAATACTCACTGCAACCACAATATGCAACACACCACATGTCTAACTCTGAATTAGATGGGATACACCAGTAAAACACCACTCCGGTTGCTAGCCCTGTCTGTTAAGACATGGAAACAAAGGCTACAATTTGTTCAGACTCACCAGGTTTGGTCAGTGCCAAATTATAAAAAATATGCCTGGCCCCATGAGATTCAACTTCTGTGGCAACATTCAGATTTTGGGATGCAAATTTGGTCTTAGTAAAAATAATATACTATAATAGTTTGGGGATCTTTTCTTAACAGTTTACAGCCTTGTTCCTCTCTTAACGACAACAGTTTACCCATCATCTGAAATTGTTGGGATCCGGAGTCTGTCTGCCATCTTTCCTCCAGCAGAGTGCGCCGTGGGTCTCCTGGGCTGGAGCCCTCAA
>JAUZNJ010029960.1:0-15086 GCA_034780135.1 Jordanella pulchra
AGAAAGAAAGAAAGAAAGAAAGAAAGAAAGAAAGAAAGAAAGAAAGAAAGAAAGAAAGAAAGAAAGAAAGATTTTTTAGATTTTTAACACCACATTTATTTTTCAATAACAATGCCTTTTTACACAGCTTAACTCAGCTATTCACACAAACATTGAACTGAAAATTAGCTCTCCATCAACCACAGAACATACGATATTATAAACCACAAAGAAACAAAATTTATTGAGCTATTCATCAATATAAAATACATAAAGTCTGCTTTTACGCTACTTTTTACCAACAAGATAAACATCCTATCCACTCTTTCCCCCAAAACACCATTCTCTCTATTTTTCCTACTAACGTAAATGGAATGAGAAATGAGAAAATTTGACAAATTCCACTTACTCCTTTTTAGTGTAACCTGCTCCAAAAAATAAAAGCCATTTCAGACCAGTAAACACAACTTTTTTTGAAAACATTTAATAAGAGAAACAATGGTGAAAGTTGTTTGCACTCGAGAAACATGTGTTTCCATCTTTTCACAAAAAGGACAAAGTTCACTCAGATCTTTCCTGAATTTAACTAAAAAACTGCTTACACCTACAGCACCGTGCAAAATCCTCCACTGAAGGTCTCCCACCTTCTTACTCAAGGGGGCCTTATAAAAAACTCTCCAGATTGGTTTCTGACTATCTCTGACTTTAAACTTGTCCCTCCAAACCGTTCTTCCACTTAAGTGTTTCTTTTTCAATCCTTGAACAACTAATTTATGCAAACGTTTTGTCATGATGGGTTTTCTTTTGAGTTGTTGAACCCACATACAGAACACCGAGACAGGAGAACTTTTTATATTTAAACAGCTTATTGTAAGTGAATGAGCGGAGTAGTGAATCAGGCCAGTTCCAGAGGGGAAGAGTTTGGTCAACAGAAACAGCCACTAGGGAGAGAGTACTGGTGAGTTCGAGACCGGTGGGAAAACAGAGCACTTGGGAATTAGTTTGTTCAGGTCTCACTGTGAGGAAGCAGTAGGTTGACTTAGGGTGAGGTAAACCAAGGTCCGGGGTCTTGTTTCCAGTATGGGTCCAGAGGCAACAGAGATGTGCCGTGGGAAACGGACAGGTCAGCTTAGTTGTTGTTGGCGCTCCAGGGACGGTGCTGCAATCCGTAGTTGGGCTAAGAGAATCCACATGAACAACAAGGGAGTAGTCGAATAGTTTGGGCATCCAGTGGGTAGAAACCACGGCGTCACGGGGAATGAGTCTGTGAAGTGAAGTCAGGAGCAGACGGTGTCCAGACTTCCTTACAGAACCATCGAAACTCAAACATTCGGCTCCGACTAGAGATTGCAGCCACCCTAAATACTCTGGAGATGATGAGATGGAAAACACCTGGGAACCAGAAGCCACAGTGCACACCCGTTTACCTATGTCGCCATCTGGTGGAGGTAAAAGGAGAAAACGAAAAACAAAACAAAACTGACAGGCCCGGATCATGACACATTTTCCATTCAACATACAGAAATTAAAGTCTCTTTGAGTGATCAAAAGAGGACCCGTTAAATCCAAGAAATCTATATTTAGTCCCATTGCTGGAAATTGATCTGTAGAGTTAGGAAAGTCTTCTCCATTACTCAAGTCCTTCAGTAACTGCTTTTTCTCCAGCGTCAGCTTTTCAAGCCATTGGTCCAAAATAGTTCTCATAACTCGAATTGATTTTAACCCAAGCAGATATGCCGTCACTTCTTTGTTTTTAAGTCCTGGTCCAGTTGTCTTCATAATGTGTCCAAATTTTAAAACTTTGTTCTGAAGCAGTCGTCTTGACACTCCGACTCCATCTTGTAGCGCCAAACGAGCTTCGAAAATTAAAGTTTTCTCCAGAAGCCAAAACAAAGATGCAGTTGGTTCAAGTCTCTTCCACTCAAAAATTGTCCATGCTCTGAACAAACTTTTATAAAACATTGGCATTCCATACAAAAATAATGACTTACAATTTAACAAAAACAGAGAAGCATCTAAACCAAAGCTCCCAATTCTCTTCAGAATAATACTTGTTATTGACTTCCATAAGACATCCTCTTCTATCCCCATTAGATATTTCTGAATAAATTGTAACCTGAACGCAGCAGTTCTACTCTCTAAGTGAACCAAACCTTCTCCACCCTCTTCCTTAGGTAAAAAAAGGGTGGCTTGGGACACCCAATGTTTATCATCCCAAAAAAACTTAAGCATACGAGATTGAATTTCGTTCAGCAATCCAGCAGGCGTTTCTAAACATGCCAACTTATGCCATAATGAAGAAGCAATTAAATTATTTAAAATTAGCACTCTTCCTCTATAAGACATCTGCCGTAGCAACCATCTCCATTTTGCTAACCTTTCTTCCACTTTTTCCACCAAACCCTCCCAGTTCCTTTTTACTGTATCCTCATCTCCCAAATGTATCCCAAGGAACTTCAAACCCCCTCTTCTCCATTTTAAACCACCTGGAAGTCGAGGAAGCCCACTAAGCCAGCTTTCTATTGCCTCCTAGAGCCTCCCTTTTAGCCCAGTTGACACAAGCAGCAAACAACTTACAAAATGATTTAACAGTTCTACTTAAACTATTCACTTCTTCTTGATTTTTAACCATAATAATGACATCATCAGCATACGCTGATAAAGTAAAAGACACCTTGCAACTTGGAAAAACCAGCCCCTCAATATTTAACCTAATTTGTCTTAACAGTGGTTCAATGGACAGAGCGTATAACATTCCAGACAAGGAACAACCTTGTCGAACACTTCTTGTGACTTTAAAAGGCTTACATAAGCAACCATTAATTTTCAGTACACTCTCAATTTTTTCATACAAGAACATAATCTTGGCAATGAAACTGGAGTCAAGACCAAACCTTTCCAACACTTTCCATAGGTATTGGTGCTCGACTCTGTCTAAAGCCTTTTCCTGGTCTAAAGAAACTAGACCAGCACTACATCCCAAAGAGCCAGAGACGTCCAAAATATTCCTAACAAGGGAAATATTATCCAATATTGATCTTCCAGGGACACAGTAAGTTTGCGTTTGATGAACAACCTGATCCATCACCTTCTTCAGTCTGTTGGTCAGCACCTTTGACAACAGTTTATAGTCTGTACACAACAAAGAAACAGGTCGCCAGTTTTTGATCTCCTGAAGATCACTTTTCTTTGGTAGCAATGTAAGAACTGCTCTTCTGCAGCTCTGAGGTAAAAGAACTGTCAGCAAAACTCTCCTCAAAGACCTCCAAGAGGTCGATACAAAGGACCGACCAGAACGCTCTGTAGAATTCACTGGGAAGTCCATTGATACCAGGTGCCTTCCCTCCTTCTCCATCTTTTGCAAGGCAGCATGAATCTCCTCCAACGTCAGGGGTTCTCCCAACTCCTTAGCAACATCTTCAGAGACCAGAGAAGATCACTGCAAAAGTTGTTGAAATTGTCTTCGTCTTCAATATACTCAGAGCTGTAAAGATCCGTGTAGAATTCTGCAGCCCTCTGCCTGATGTCACCATCAGTAGTCAGAAGAACATCCTCAGTAGATTTCAAACCGTGCATAAACTTACACTGTCCTTGCTATTTTTCCAAAGAGAAGAAAAACTGCGTCGGTGCGTCCATTAGGGCGACATTCTGTAATCTGCATTGAACCATCGCTCCTTTTGTTCTTGAGCCCAGCAAATCAGCCAAAGTGGCCTTTTTCAAACTGAGGTTCTCCAAATCACCTCAATTTCGTGTGGATTCTGCAGAAACCTGCAACTCCACTATCTCAATCTACAGATCTCTAATAGACTTGGTTAAATTTGACGAAATATTGATAGTGTACTGTTGACATAGTTCTTTAATTTCAATTTTCCCCCCATCCCACCACTGTCTTAAAGATGTAAAATCATCCTTTCTAGTTTTATGCATTTTCCAAAAAGAAACAAACACAGCTTTAAAATGTGTATCCAACAACAAAGCAGTGTTAAAATGCCAATAAGCAGATTTATGTTTAATATTGGTAATAAATGCACTGCAAGTAACCAAAGCATGGTCCGAAAAACTTAAAGGATAAATACTACAGTTTTGAAAAA
Organism: Jordanella pulchra; assembly: GCA_034780135.1. Taxonomy (NCBI): domain Eukaryota; kingdom Metazoa; phylum Chordata; class Actinopteri; order Cyprinodontiformes; family Cyprinodontidae; genus Jordanella; species Jordanella pulchra. Next base: position 4,071 of record JAUZNJ010029960.1, read on the forward strand.
TTCCAAAATTGTGTCTTAAACTATATATCCTGTCTAACCTAGCTGCAGAAAAAGAAAACTATGTGTTCCTAGCCCAATTATGCTGTATTTCATGACCATTCATTTCTCTCCAAATATCAACCAATGAAAATAAATCAATCAACTGCTTTAAAAATATTGTTGAAGCTGGATGAGGCTCAAAATGATTCCTATCTAACTTATCATGCTCTGTACAGTTAAAACCTGCACCCAAAAAAAGAAAATCATCCGTATCACACTTGCACAAGACATCTTCAATTTAATGTAACAAACAAATTCTCTCAGCTCTTGTATTGGGAGCATAAACATTTACAAAAACAATATTAAAACATTCATATTTTGCTTTCACCACCATTAATCTACCCTTCACTACTTCTTCAAATTGATAAGACACTGGAAGAAAATTCTTCGAAAAAAAAAATAGCAACTCCCCCACTGGCTTGGTTTAAATGGCTCAAAATAATTTCTCCTCCCCACTCCGTCCTCCAATCTATTTCATTTAACAAGTCACTATGTGTTTCCTGTACCATTAACACGTTTATATGTTTTAAATTCATTAACTCAAAAACACTGATCCTCTTCTTTACATCTCTGGCTCCTTTTAAATTTAAAGTGGAAACTCTAAAAATGACTCATTTTTACCAAAGATGAAAGATAAAACACTAAAAGAAAACACAGACATTTAGACCTCAAAATCATCATTGTCGTTGAATTCTTGCTTGAGTTTTCTGATCAATTTTTTTAACCGGTAGACTTCTTTATCAGTATATCCCCCTTTGCTCTTGTTTTTCAACTGAGATCCCACGTGCATAAAGAAAAGTTTCTTGTCAAGAAAGAAATCCTCTATTTTAAAACTTTCTTTTGGGAGGCTGTGGTCCTGGTTTTTAATCACATCATCCATGTGCTTTTCTATCCCATAATAATGTCTGTTGTCACCCTTAATGGTGTTCTTAATGTTGAGTCCACAAAACGTGAAGAAATAGGCAGTTAGGAATCACTTCAGTTTGGAATAAGACAATAATCAAGAGGTGTCCCTTAGTTATTTTTTAAGGAGTTGCCAACCATAGCTTCTACAACAGATATATTTATGTCAAGTAACATAAAAAAAAAAGCTAGATACAGCATTGTGCCATAGTGCTAAATCTGGTACCATGTTGGAATAATGCTGTGGCACTTTGATTGACAAACCATTACACAGCTTTGGTAACTGCTTCATCACAGACTAGCAGAGCTGGGTAAAAAAGTCATTCTGCTCACTTAACCAGGTCAATTTAAACATTGGTTGCTGTTTACGCCGTGGAGCTATAACTAAAGTAATCTGTTTATTGGCTTTTTATTTACTGAACCTGTATTACCTATCTCTGTGGAGAAGCAAAAAAAAGTATTTTTTAAAGCATTGTAAGGGATCATTTAAACTCCAGGCTTTTGACAATTATTGCACAATAATTAAATACATTTGGCAAAGAAATTCTCTTAATGAAACAACTCAAGGGCAATTTTCCGATCAAATTGGTTCTAATAAATTTCAACACCTTTTAGGCCTTAAGTCATTATAAGAGTTATGTTTTGATATGTTGATTTTTCCCCAAGGCAGTATGCCTAGGGGACACCATTGGGCAAAAATTAGTGTGCACAACTAGCAAATTTCAATAGCCTGTTGCATATTAAATCATTGGGACCCAATTATATCCCCAGGTTCCAACATCTACTTGATTAGTGCTGTCTGTTTGTCTGTCTATGGAGTTCTTACTGTTTCTGAGACGTTCAGCAACATTGTTGTTGTTGTTGTTTGTCGTAGCTTATTGTTTTTTGTGGGGGGCTTGCGTTTGTGTATCTGGTAGCAGAGTGAAGGACTCATGGAAGAAACACTAACTGTAAGGTACTTGGAGGGATTAAACCTGCTTATCAAGATCTGCTTGTGGGAAAACCTCGAAGTATTGTCCGTTCACAAGAACGCATGTATGGACTTGTGTTCTGGCCCAGTACATTCTTCACAATCACTATTAATAGTCTTTAGATAATAATATATATTCCTATTAAGTTGGGGAATGATGATTAACACATACAGATAAACACAAATCAAATAAACCTTCTACCAGATAAAACAAAACAAAAAAAAAACACCATCAGAGCCACCGGTACTTCCCACACGGCTATGCCGAGAGAGGGCTGCTGCAGATGGGCTAACATTAGCTATGGCTGCAGGTAGCGTCAGAATTCCACTGGTCGCCACGGTTCTCTCAACATAGGAAACTTTTTAAAAATTACTCACCAAATCAGTAAACGTGCCACATAGTGAAGCTTAGATCTTAAAACTTTTGTGGAACGGCAACAGAAAAATAAACTTTTAACTCATAGACTCTGAGCTCTGTGAGCTCTAACCTGGAAGCTGCTGCTGCCGTGGTGCATGCTGGGAAATCTGCCAGCCTTAGGGCGCAAAGATCTGCTCTGACGCATGCTATGTAAAAAGGGAGGGGCGAGAACAACATTCGGGGATTTTGTCCGTTCTCTGTCTGGTGTTCTTGTGAATTGGAACAGTGCTTGGGTTGAGGATGATCACGCTTCACAAGTACATGAGAACGCACAAGTACGCATATTGAGAAATGGCCATGATTTATGACAGAAGTTAAAGATATTTTTCTTTTTAAAGGAATTGGCTGCAGCCAGAGGTGTTTTGGACCAAGCAGCCAGTAGTGATGTGCATTTTTATAACTTAGGGAAAACCTCAGTGACTACAAGTTCATAAGACAATGCATCTTTAATCTTGCCTCAGATTATGGCTGTAATGATTCTATTAAAGTTTCAAAAGAAGAAGATTCTAGGCTTGAGGTATTTTAATATATCAGAAAGTAGTCAGTCAGACTGGGCTAAACCAACAGATATAAAAATACTGCAATCAATGGAAATGGAACCTGTGTTTGAACAATCTGTCTAAACTTTAATGCATTGAGTTTACAAAAATATAGACATATTGCATACAGTAAAACTAAAGGAAACTTTGATCATCTTCAGTAAGCCATAATATACTCAACACCTATGAAGAACACAATCCTGCTTTTGTGTCTAAAACTGCCTCTTTGGTGTCCTCTTCAAAATTAACAAGTGTACGACATCTAGCTTTAAATCAGTAATGTAGTTGTCTCTAACGTTATTGATATTCTGCCACTGTGGCGTATAAAAGAGGCTCTGTCTCTACGTTCCTATTTCCTTTCTTTTCGCCAACATTTGCAAACATTTTTCAAACAAACTGTGTTGGCATTTATGACAAGGCTTTAATTTGCAAAGCTGCAGAAATTTAACAGAACATGCTTTTTTCTAGAATAGTCAATCAATTTACACAGAAAGAAAAACCTCTCTGGAAACTTTCTAACAATGACCCTGGTATTAAAATTTCAGCTGAGGTCCTTTGACAGAGAAATACCAAGAAATGTACAGTTTTCAACAGTTTGCACCTCAATGCCATTTATAAAAAAAAGTAAAACAAACTTATTTTTCCGACACTAAGACCAGTTGAAACGCTTTTGAGGTGTTCAGAAACAAATTGCTTTCCTTACTTCAAGACTATTTTTTCCTCCTCATTTCTGTAACAAAATTCATCATATGAAGAAATCAGATCAATGATCGTTTTATCATCTGTGTATTTAATCATCAAGTCGTTATTGTTTGATGTAACACAATCATAGGTTTATAAAATGTACAACCAAGGGCTCAACATACAACCCTGCTGGTAACCAATATTTACTGTGTTCATCAGAGATGCTGTCTTTAACATTAATGTTTTCAAGTCTACATAATAAAAAAGTTAAAATCCATCAGCAAATGGGATCCTTCAATTCAAGAGTCATCAGTTTATGAGTAAGCTTTGCTGGAACTAGTCTTTTAAAGGCAGAGCTATAATCAATAAAAAAACATTTTATCTTGAGACCTTCCCGTGTCACAATCTTAATATACAGAAATATCTGATTTATATATAATCTTTATCTAGAAAACTGACACCAAACACTCAAAACCATTACATGGCAGGATATGTGGTTCGACCACACTGGCTGTACTTGCTATCTCCAAAGACCCCTTCTTCTACCTCTGGTGAAGACAATGGAGAGATAACCTGCACTAAATATGGCTGTTCTATTGTAAAACTATCATGGCTCTGATCCTTACAAGTTTGTGCGACTATCGATCCATCTGTCAATCACAGTCAGGACCTCATCAAGTGCCCTTCCAACATATGTTCCCTGGTTCATTTGGCACCTCCTCCATTAGATGCAGTTATTCAATGTTGAAGAAGAAGAAAAGCTCTGAATTAGGTGAGTTGTCATTTAACTGTAAATACAATAAATCCTTTTGACACCAAGGCTCTACTTATTCTTTTCCAGACTGATATGTATGTACCCAGAGTAAGTCAGTCTGGCTGGCTAGGATACTTAGTTTTATCTTTAAGCAGAAATGGTCACGCTCTTTCTCACGAGTCCTCGCCAATCAGCTAAAGCGTGTGTGTTTTTAACTGTGCAGGCACAGCACAGTCACAGTAGGTGCTTTTTTATAATGTCTGCTCTCTGTGAAATGTTTGTTGTCACTGGTTTTTCAGGACAGGAGTAGGCTGCTGCTCAGTGAACAAACAATGGAATGAACCAGTTCAGCTATGTTTGTCCATAAATCCTAATTACACTAACCCTTTACATAGACTACAGGCATGTCTAAGACATAAAAACCTAGACAACTCCTTACTTTCTGCTTTCGTATACAAGCAAAATGGAAGTTATTGTCTGTGAAAAAGAACCTGATTAGTCAGTCACTTCATTTGGATAGAAGTGACTGACTAATCCCAGATAATAAAGTGAAAAACACTGATGTTGTTACTTCAATGTTAGACTATTGTAATTCTTTATTATCAAGAAGTCCACATACTGTGGTTTAAAGCCTTTACCCTATCCAAAATGCTGCAGCAAGAGTTCTGAAGAAAATTGAAAATAAAAATGGATAAAAATGGAACCTATGTTAGCTTCCCTTCATTGGTTGCCAGGTAAAATCCTTCTTCTTCTATAAAATCCTAAATAACCAAGCTCCATATTTTGTCAGAGATCTGGTCACTTCTTATGTTTGTTCCTAACAGAACACTTCACTCTCAATCTGCAGGTTTACTAGTGGTTCCTAGAATTTATACAACTAGAATGGGAGGCAGATCTTTTAGTTCTCAGGCTCCTCTCCTGTGGAACCAACTACACGTTTTAGTTCCTGAGGCAGACACCCTGTCTACTTCTAAGGCTAGGCTTAAAACTTTCCTTTTTGATAAAGCTTATAGAGTGTTTTGGGTTATTCCCAGCTATCGCTATAGTTTTGCTACTATAGGCTTAGACTTCTGGAGGACATATGGACCACTTTACATCTCCATGCTTCATTCTATCTCTAGTCTCCCATTCTGCAGTATTTGTTTGTTCAACCCCTAACATTGCTGCTTTTCTTTTCATAGCAGCCTCCTCTGTTATTTTCTGTTTGGCTGTCACACCATCCTGGAGAGAATTGTCGGCTGGACCGCTACCAGCAACATCTTAGACTATAGATGATAGAGTTGGGTCTGTTTTTCAGTGCTTGTTTCTTTGCTAGACATAACTATGTGTTCAGCTTTCAATGTGACTAACTGGGTGTGCTCTCTTTTATCCTTCTGAAGATGAAAACTGGCTCAGAGCTTGTCTGCTCTGTTTTTATCCCACCCAGAGCCACCAGTGGATTTAAACCATTACCTTTTCAGTTTACCATGACCTTTTCTAACATAATGCCTCTATGTTCTTTTCCCATGTCTGTTTCTGTCTCCTTGAACCCTAGTTGACCTCAGTAGATGGCCGCTTACACTAAGCCTGGTTCTAATGGAGTTTTCTTCCTGTTAAAAGGGAGTTTTCCTCTCCGCTGTCGCTGCATGCTAGGTGTAAGGGATTAGTGTGGAGCAAATGAGTCGATAAAATCAGCTGGTTTTCCTTAGACAGAAAACTTTGAACCAAACTGCCTGCATGATCTGATTGAATCATCTCTAGAAAGTGCTTTGAGATGACATGTCTTGTGAACCTGAGCTATGCAAATAGAGCGAACTAAAAAAAATTTAATGGAAGTTTAGAAAATTAGATGTTACTGCAGATATTTGGTGACATCTAGCAATTACATGACCGCATTCTATTTGTTCTATTATTTCCCTTGCAAAGTTGTTTTTTTAGTTCTTGGCCTCCCTGGGTTTCCTTTTGTGTTTTTACACAATTTCAAGGAAAACAACACCTTGTGGAAACCACGGGTAACCTGTTCAGATTGACTTGTGTCATGAGACAACACCAGAGTTGTCTGCACTCTAAGATATGTCTGCTATCCACAATAATTAATGAAACCAATGACTCAACCTGTCAGCTAACATAGTTTAATGTACTCCAAATTATATTCTCTTCAGTTCGTGACATAATAAAGTCTGATTGCTCAGATAGGTCATCTCTTAATTTGTTTGTTATACAAATACTTTTCTTTTCACATATCAAGAAATACTTCTCCCACACCTTAATGACATCCTTACAAATAATTTGCCCACCAGCTGTCATAGAATGAGCCCACTCTCTTAGCTCACTAACAGTTGTTTATCAAAAAAAATCCTTGGTCCTTTTGCCAATTATTCTTCTAAGTTCCTCTACTTGGTGGAGTCTTTCACTATCAGATCTTTTTTTTACCTTTCCCATTTCCATGACTGAGACCGTTCCTGTTGGCTCTCTTTGCTCTTCTTGTGTTCAATTGCTCTTCAACCTCATTGCCTGGTTTTCAGTCCTTTATACCAAAAGCTGACAATAATAAAAGGGGGATATTACAATCATAAATCTGGAGGTGAATATTTGTGACTATATAAATGAGAAGTGAGGAATGCTGTATCAGGCCTCTGAAATAAACATTTGAAGCTAACATTTCTTTCTGTGATGATTTTGATTTTTGCAGACAAAATGCTAAAGGAGGATTCTTCCAGAACTCTGCAGTGACCCTTGGTCATTTGTTCCAATGCCATTCAGTTATACTGGAGTCTCACATTTAAAGATGGATGTAATTCATTTTCTTAATAGCGAGTGACACGTCAATTCATTACGTATCACAGAGGAAGTGCATTCCTGATAATGCTAACAATATGAGACAATAAGCTGTGGGTGCTAGAAAAGATGTTGGGGTTAATTTGTTCTATTTTCCACACTCCACCAACTGCCACCTTTCTTTAGCTTGAGTGTTTTTTCACCTTCTGTTGTGTCACAGGCTCTATTCTGCTTTTCTTCTTCTATCATTATCCCCCCTCTGCTTTGCTCTCCTCTCTTCCCTCTGCTTCCGAAAGAGAGAATCCTGAAATAAGGCCATAAATAAGAAATCAACGGCCTTTTCTGTCCCACCACATTACAGGCTTTTGATGAATGCTTTCTGCAGTAGTATTACTCACCAGCTTCAAATCAATGCAATAATCCCCCCACCACCACCATCACCACTACCAGATTGATTTCAGTGGCAGTGACAACAGCGTGGAGAGATGCAGAGCAGATCTGTACACTGTAAGCTCTTTTCAAAATACTCACAAATGAGAGTTATATGGATGCAGCTGGTTACAGTTAGATTAAATAAGGGGTCACAAATCAAAGAGGCAGGAAAGTCAGTATAACTGATATGTGGTGGAGATACTGGTGCATCCTTAAATCTCTTAATCCCTGTTTATCAGGCTCTAAAAACCAAGTTGTTAGAGGTCCAGAAGAGGTTGCATTTAAAATTATTCAATGAGGAATTCCAAGGCTGGCAGTTGAAAAGGCAACTAATTTTGCTGGTTTTGGTGAAATATGTTTTAGGATAAAACATACACAACACATATGTTAGAATATTTTGTATAAGTCTGCAAACGGCGTTCATTTCCACAGGTAATAAAAATGCATCAAGCATAAACCAACCAATAAATATTAGCTAAAAACAATATTTTCTAAAAAGCTACAGATTATCTGCTAAAAAGCCATTTCATCTCTAGCCTGGCCAACCAGTCTGACTTCCACATGTTTGTAAGTCAGTCAAGGCTTAACACTATCTGGTCTAAAACAGACCAGACCAATCACAGTGAAGGAGGCAAGCCCACAATGCAATAGTGCCTTTCTGTAACTATAACTGTCAAGACTGCAGCTACAATGAAGCAATGTTTTAATGATGCTCTTTCCTATGCCCTAAAGAGCTGTTTATCACATTAACATTTCAACATCTGACTGCTGAAAGAGCTTTTCTTTAGGCATCAATCCCATTGTTATCTAATTGGTTTAAACCGGTTTCTGCTAACTCTGCCTTTGAAATCAGGCTCTACTTATTCTTTTCCAGACTGAAATGTATGTACCCAGAGTAAGTCAGTCTGGCTGGCCAGGATACTTAGTTTCATCTTTAAGCAGAAATGGTCATGCTCTTTCTCACGAGTCCTCGCCAATCAGCGAAAGCAGGTGTGTTGTTAACTGTGCAGGCGCAGCACAGTCACAGTAGGTGCTTTTTTATAATGTCTGCTCTCTGCGAAAAGTTTGTTGTCACCGGTTTTTCAGGACAGGAGTAGGCTGCTGCTCAGTGAACATGAAAATTATCCAAATTTATCCAAACATGCATGAATAAAACATGATACCACTTTGAGCACCATTTTGAATAACGAATAGCCATAAAGCATAGTTAAAAGCTCAAAAAGGTTGATTTTGCATGTTATAGCCTCCAGAAATTTGAGTGTAGAGGTATTTTTAGGGTAGCTCCACAGCTTGGGTCAAGGAATGTGTTGAGAGGACAACTAGTTAATTTACTAAATGTGACCTTCCAGGAGGAGAGGTGAGAATGAAACTGAGAATGCTGATAGGATTGGACATTCATCGGTCAGGTGAGTTCGGATTAGAACTTTTTGGTCTGCATAGGTTTCTGTACAAAGAATATCACCCTTTAAACCACATATTGGAACATATTAGTAGAAGCATCATGGTGTGGAGAAGCAGTTTTTCTGAAGGTACAGAGATTCTTGTTAATTAATGAGAAGAACTAGACATCACTTTTCAGCAATAAAACTTTTTACTTTAGGGGGACGGATACTTTTTTAGGCACTGTTGCTTAGATGTGGCAAGTTGTCTTCATATTATAAAGTGGAGTAGAAATAACATTTCTCTTTATATAAATGGTGTATTGATGTATGTACACAGATTGCTGCAAACTGCAGCAAAGATTTATCATGAAAAGCCAGGTTTTCATGATAGGTCTTCCTAAATGTTCTTTAGCGGTACGTCTTCTAGCCTCTTGGAATGACTGCATCATATGATTGGTGTGAATCAAATAAACATAATTTCATTTTAAGATCGAGTCGGATGAAAGACTCTTAACAAAGAGGGTTATCCATAAATGTTTGCTTGCATGAGAGTGAGAGGTGGCTAGAATACTTAAAAGCTGTAGCCAACAAGGACTAGCACTACTTTCACATATCTTAAGTTAATGGAGATATATTACCTCCGTCTTCCGCATAAAATACAGAAATTAGATCCCAAGAGAGGAAAATGAGTTGTTTGTCATATTTAATGATAAAAAACATTGAGGTGAATAGATAACTACTATGAATATTTATGCTGTGTGTTTATGGTTGATAAAACAAATGAAATGTCAATGATAAAACAAATTTAAATTGACTCAAGTCCAAGTCAGGTGACTCAAATCCCTACCACTGTTGGTCCGCCTCTGCAAAGAAGAGCACTGGTGTTACATTACTCTCTGTGGCTGGAGCATTTGTGTTGAAAACAAGCTTGTTATTCATTCTGTGAATTTCCAGCCATGAAAAAACAAAAGTTTGTATCCAAGTAAAAGAAGCAAAAATTGAACCGAAATTGATTTAATGAAAAGTAAAAAAAATGGGCAGTAGTCACTAATTTATGCTGCTTTTAAATGCTTAACTCTGTAAAGTATTTCTTCTCGTGCTAAAAATCTAACTTTACAGCACTGTCTCATATTCATTTTTTTCTATTCTTTACCCTTGTGTGTACTTTCGTTCCTTCTTTTCACCTGCAGCTGTGATGTGATAATTGTCATACTGAGGGACAATAAAGTCCAGCCATCCATCTTCTCCGCCAGGGTCGCGGTTGGGCCAGTGCCTAATGCTATCTCCGGCAGACTATGGGCGTAAGGCGGGGTACACCCAGGACAGGATGCCAGTCTGTCACAGGGCAACACATAGATACACACAAAGATGTACACCCATGCTCGCACACACTCACACCTAGGGACAAGAGAGATGCCAAATAACCTAACAGTCATGTTTTTGGACTGTGGGAGGAAGCCAGAGTACCCGCAGAGAACCCACACATGCACGGGGAGAACATGCAAACTCCATGCAGAAAAACCCCAGGCCAGGACTGAACCTGAACCTTCTTGCTGTAAGGCAACAGCATTAACCACTGCCCCACCGTACAGCCCCGACAATAAAGTCATTTTCTATCAATCTAAAATCCTGAGGTTACACAGATTCTAACATGTTTAGTTTGACTTTTGTCTGTCAGGAGAACTAAAGATATGACACAACATGATGTAGATGCTTGTTTGCATCCTGATAAATACCAGATATAATCCAACAGCGGTTATCTGTTATACTGTAAAACAAGCCGAGGAGCTGTAAGCATGAAAGTGGACAGGATGTCTCTTGTTCTCATTGCTGTGGGAGACATATATTTAGATGGTGTACTGCTTGCTGTGCATGTTGCTGCCAAAAATGTGTTGTGCTTGTGACAGAGGGGAGCCAACAAATAGGGATAAAAGAAGCTCTGTAGCAATTTTACTGCTGGATTTTATGGCTTTGTTATAAATATAACAATATGGTGGATCCTAGAGGAAGGAAACAGCCAGCTTGTAAACATAAAGAGACGTCCCTGGACTGTCATCCAGTGTCGGATGGATGGATGGATGGATGGATGGATGGATGGATGGATGGATGGATGGATGGATGGATGGATGGATGGATGG
>JAUZNJ010029961.1:0-15084 GCA_034780135.1 Jordanella pulchra
TGACTCTGCAGCATCCAAAAATGTAAAAAGATGCTCATTCGGACCTTTATAATGGTAGTCCTTAAAGGGTTAAACTACTCTCCCTAAACATTTAAAATTTTCTGTATCATAGGTATGAGTGTAACATCCACATTGCTTGCTTTTTATGTGCCTTTAGATTCTCTCTTATTCACCTGTGGTCTTTTTCTTTGACCTCAAGTCAACTTTTGACACTTCGAGGGTGGAATCCACCTGAGTTTGCAGTTAGAACAAAAGAAAATCAGAAATGAAATCTTAATACTGGCTTGAAATAATTGCAACTTTCATTGTTCACCAAATCGTTCTGCTCTACTGCAGAGTAGTTCACACGATTGTGTTACATATAAAATACAACCACATGTTTGCATTTTCACCAGCTTTTTGACTTCATACTCCTTATGTCACAGAGTAATCCAACATAGATTTACAGATTGACATTTCACATCAGATTAAACTTGGCAAGTGTCTGTCAACGTCTTTACTTCCTTGGATGGCTCAGATTGTTTCAAGTTTCTGAAGCAAGTATTTACATCTTTTAGAAGGGCAACTAAAAAGTCCATTCTCAGATACGGCACCACTGGTTGGTTTGGAAACCTCATAGTTAATTCACAAAAAGGCAACCAGCAGGAGAATAGGTTGGGGGCTAAATGTCCTGATCAATGGACATCTAGCTGAGCCTAAACAGAAAGAGGAGGCTCAAATGATAATATATATGATAACTCTTATGTCTTAAATGTTTTCTGCCATTGCTTTGCATGCTTATTTCTTGCTACCGACTATGAAGTACCATCCGTCTATTGTTTTGCAGCATCATGCTCTCGTCCAAGACAAATTTCTCCCAGGTGAAGATAAATAAAACATCCTAGTTTTACCACAGCTCTGATATCGCTGATACACAAGGTTTTGCCTACATGTAGCTTTTTAAGTTTCACACCCATCTTTTTTATAATACTTGGTGGTGATAACTGGATATTAACAATGAAATCTACCATGCTCTGCTGAGAGTTTTGCTCTCCACCATCGCTACATGCATGTTTGGTGTGAAGTCAGCCGACGTGCCCTTTCCTCAAAGACCCGATTTAACTCAGGGGAAAAATAACTTAAGCAAAACATAACAATCCAAGAACTTGAAAACCAAAGGGCATTTAAAACATAATATTTTCTTGACAAATAAAAATTTTAAATTTATTAATTTTTTTCTCTTTCTCCTTTTTTGACATATCAACCTTTTACTATTTATTTGTTTTCTTCTGTATAATGTCCTGAAACACCCCTGGCATTCACTTGTTTCTTGTATAACCGATAGAAGAAGCTTTAAAAAACATTTAGAGCGCAAGTTGTGAGAAGATCTTTTTGAACCATGATTAAAATTACTTACATGACAGAGACAGAGGTTTTCCTGGGACGGACTTGTTGATATGCCAGATCCTGGATCTATTTGTTGGCTATGCGACCCACAGCACAGCAGTCCTCACTGTACCACAATCTATTTGTATTGCCATGCAACGGTAGCTTCATGTACACCGTTGGGGATGTCTGTGAAGCTGTCTATCAAGTGTCCAGTGATGCAGTTGATGAATTAATTCATTATCTTTCCTGCATGGCTAATTGACTGAACACATTATAAAAGAACAATTTTATGCCATCACAGGTAAGTCAACACCTGGACTTCTGTGAAATTTCGTATTGATTGAATTAATAAAATCATGTATATTTCTTGTTTGCACTAACAGTATAAATGAGAAGGGCAAATGTTACACTGAAGCAGCACCGATGGGGGATTAATGGTAAACAGTCAGGTTGTTTCCATCAGACTGATCACTTTTTGCATTAATATGATACAAGCTTGACATCATCTTCCAGCTGTATCATAGCCTTAACATTATTGAATCAAAAAAGGCCAACTAACCAAATGAAATGTTTTAGTGTTTTGTTTTTATCTGCTCCAAGTGCTCTTCATTTCCGAGGGGCATGCAATAAATATGCAGTACAGTGATTGGGGTTCGTGGCTGTGTCAAATGTCCCCCGATGTGCAACTTGCTCATTTATGCATTTAGCAATCCTGTCCATGCTTTTTGCAGTCTTTTTGATTTAGCCAACACGTTTGCGTTCACACTGAGCCATTTTTGAAATCATATTTCTGTAAGATAAGGTTTTGTTCCTGATAGGGGAAATATGGCGCTCTCCCTTCTGTGCTCCCGATTGTGATTGGTCTGCTACCTTGAACCCGCCCCTTAATATGTGAACGGTCACAGATTCAAGATCAATCACAGCTGGACTGAGTTAGCGAGTTGAGAACCAGGTACTGCTGATCCTGATTGCCATTGTTTTGGATTGGTTAGACCGGATAGGCTGAGAGTAAAGCAGCTGGTTGAGTTCGCTTTGTGATACGGGCCTCAGGTATTCTTGTAGAAGTACATTCAAACCACCAAATTGCAAAAAAGTATTAATAATTCAATAAATTCCCATCCATCCTTTTGGATAGCTGCTTATTCAGTTATTTTAAAACATACAGGGAACAAAGGAACCAGCTATTTGAGAGAGATGAAAGTTTTATTGAACTGTTTAATGTTTTATCAGAAGCACCCATATCCATAACTTGCTGATACAACCCAGAAGGCATTTCCTCAGGGGTTCACAAGCTAATCTCAAATCATTGCACTCACAAACCTGTCACTGGGAACCTCTAGGATACTTCACTCACATGAAGATGTGCCCCAAAGTTTAAACGAGGCACTGGATTACACATATTTATGTTATATACTCATTTATGTAGTTTTTTTTTTTTAACATATCTATGTAATTTTCAGCTGATTTTATGCAGGTTTGCATAGAAAGCAACAAATCCTGGTTTATTGGTTGAAATTATACGTTTCTTAAAAGAGGACGAGGAGTAAAGTAATAATCATTTGGAATTCTTCATTTGTAATTGAATGTTTGGTTTCTTTTGGCTCCCTGCTTAGCTTAAAAAGACAAGTTTTTTCTTTTTTTCCATTTTAATTTAGCAAGACTTTTTACATTATTTTTAACGCTCTGTCACTCATCTGTGATGAGATCAGAAGTGTGCTTAGGGAAGCGACAGACATAGGATTGCAATGAGGTGTAGGCGGACAGAGGAGATAAAAGCAATTCAGATATAGGTATTCTAAATAAGGGTGAATAAGAGTAAGAAAATAGAGAGGAGAAGGAAGAGGGAAGCATAATGTAACAGAGAAAGCAATGGGTTGAAGGTATCGTTTTAGCGTAATATTGGTAAAATAGACATAGAGCAGAGTTTACAGATTTGCACACACACTCTGTTTTCAGCTGACAAGAGAAAAGCTATACTGTATATTCGCATAACGAGACCAGTGGACCATCATTAAAATCCAGAGGCCGCAAGACAAACCAAGCTCCACCTGAGTGTTGGTTGGTGTTGCCCCCCAGAGAAACGCGCCTTGTTGAACCTGCTCCTCTTCTGTCAGCACTTTCATAAATAATTCACCGAGCACTCTAGGGCAAGGGAGCCGTAGAGTGAGCAGTGTTTCTCTCCAGTCTTTCCCTGCATTATTTTATTGCCCTGTATTTGCAGAGAACAAACAAAATGCGCTCATTTGCATAGGAGAAGACCTCCGGGTGGAGGTCATCAGAGCGGCCCATTACAGGTGAATTTGAGCAGCGGTGGGATGAAAAGGAAACTATTTGGGGAAGCGTTGCACTGCATATATGTTTGTCCTCTGGTTTATTCTGTTTGTTACACTGATGGAAATGCGGATGGGTTCGGTTATAGATGCATATGTGTGAATGTTGGATCTCAAAACTGAAATGCTTTTGACTTTTAAATAATCAGTAGCTGGTGTGAATCATTTCTGTTCTCCATTGTAGTCCTACATCCAATCTTCTACAACCCCCTCGATGTTTTCAGACAGGTCAGAGAAGCTCGGTCACATTGCCCTTGTTTAAATGCCAACACATCAACAGACATTTTTATGCTGGACTGGTACAACAAGCAAACATCACTTCTGAATCTCAATGGATCAGCAGCACTCAGCACTGTAAATGTCCCCCACAATAAAGCTGGTTCTTCACCATTCCACATGTGCTCCCCTGGAAAATAGACTCTTGTACTTATTTAAAAAAAACAATGAAAAATATACACTTTATTGTTTATTTTGGGGTAAAAAAAACTACTGTTCTTTATCAAACTTCTTAGTACACTGCACAAGCTAAGTTTTTAGATATGATTGTTCCAGATAATAAGCCTAATGCATTTTTGAATTTGCTTTTTTTTATTTTCTTCTATAGAACATGTAATGGTTAACATTCAGTCGGCATTTTACAAAGAATCCCAATAAAATGTATTCATTTACATTTAGTATGGCTTTTATAGGACCGTGTAGATTACTGATGTTGCTTTATCAAGGGAAATCATTTAAATCCCTACAAAATACAGATGTCATAGTTAAGGTTAGACAAACTGAAGAGCAAACAAAAAAGCAGAGATTGATATTCTAATTACTGATAAGAAATGATTTTACCAAGTGTCACCATTTGCTTTTTTTTTTTCTTCACTTTTGTCCCTGTTGGGTTTCTTGCATGAATGCTCCTGCCACAAAGGATGAATGCACAAATATGCCTGATGCTACACCACAAAAATTGAATGTTGTGGCGTGGCGTTTACCCGGCCCACTTCAGACTCTTAAACACTACACGTCAGTTTTTGTTTGTATCATTTACTAGTAGTCCAGCAGAAACTGGGTCATGTGAGGCCTGAATTGCTATATCATAAACCTTATTCCAGAACAGTTCTGTCTCCATCTCCCCTTTCACAAGGATGACTGTTTTTTTAAGATAAGAGGAAAAGAAAGTTTTTAGATCTGTCAATAAAGTTGTCAGAAATAATTTTCAAACTACTTGAAAGCCAAAATACAAAATTGATATTTATAAGAGGAAAAAAATGGTTAGTCGCCCAAGGAAAAGGTTGAAAGAAGAAAACTATTTTCTATGTAAATAAGGAATATGGCAAAAAGATTAAAAAGGCAGAAAGATTATCCAACAAAATGAGCTAACTTTTTTTCTCCATTCTTCACTTTGCCCATCTTCATTCCACTTTGCTCTGAAGAGCAATTTTGCATTGCTCTAAACACGTTCTTCCCATTTCTGGCTGTTAATTTCATCTTGACCACACCTTTACTCCAGTCACTTAATATACATTTAGTGGAAATGCATCTTCAGATTGGCAAAGGAAGCAAAATTACTCCAAAGACTTCTGCAACAACGTTCTTTAGAAAGACGAGTCTATATTTGGTTATAGGGAAGAGTGCAGTTTTATTACACTACTATATACACCAGTGCAAAATAAATAAATAAGCACGGTAGTGCTGGGATGATGATTTTGGCTTGTTTAGAAGCCACAGATGCTCTTTTGTTTCTCTAACAGTTTTCTTCTGACAAAAATGTATGCTCATCAGAACAAAAACAAGGTGCTCCAATGATTTAATCAAAATACAGATCTAAACCCTCTTGCTGTCTAAGAAACCCCAAAGATTCGTTAAAAATAAATAAATAAATGCCCCCAGCCCTCAGAGACTCAAAGTGAAGCAGTGTCTTAAAGAATAATATGACAGATTTCCTCCATAACATAATAAAAGACAGTTTAAACAACCATTTCACATAATACTGGTTGGACTTTCTCTTGAATCATGAGTTGAGCTTAAGATACCCTATGAACAAACCCCCTTCTGTTCTAGCTGCGTGCTCAACCCCCTCCTCTTATCTTGTTTAACTTGTTCACCATTTTTTTTTATCTCACACCTTGCTTTAAATGCTTTAAACCTATTAAAGTTTAAACATGCTGTATTTAAAAGGAACTTTAGACCAAGAGGTAATGAAAACACTAAGAATGGCATTAACGTTGCTTTAGAAGTAGGAACCTATTGTAACAGATGGTGTATATGATTTTAATTAGCTCAAACTGCAAATCAAATTTTGTCATGTTTCTCAACTAGCAACCATTGATCAATCAAGTAAGAAGGCAATGCATTCAAACTGTCACAAAATGTAACACAATATGGCTTTAGCTGGTTTGCTTCATGTCATAAATTTACATCCTGAAGCTTCACGCAAACAATGACAAATTTTCTTTGAGTTCTTGTAATCATCAAACAAATCACTCAATTATTGAGAGTTAAATGATCTTAGGTGTCTAATATCTTAAACAGTAGAGGGGTCATTAGGCATAGTGTTCTAATTTGTCAAATTTAATTGCAATATACGATGAAATTAAACTCCACGGCAGACATCAAACAGTAAAGTTACACAAACGTGCATGCATTTCATTTCATGTATATCATCCTATACCGTAAATCGCAAAAGACTTTTGCAGAGTGTTTTTGCAGAAAAAGGAAGTTGTTGCAAGCAATGAAAACAACTTTCCTCTCACAAGAACATAAACCACTTCTTTTTAAGAGCCAGAATTTACATAACCCGATTTACTGGAACACACTTGCATATAGTGAGCAGCATCATTTATCAACCTGATAAATGAGTGCCATACATTCTTTACAGACACTTCATAAATGACTGATTCTTTCCAGTAGCAACTGCCTAATGAGATGTAGTGGGTATAACCAGCCCCTACTGGTGCCTGAAAGGTAATTAAGATCTTTGTGTTTTGTGTGTAACAAGTGCAAAACATGCTTCAGCTGCTAATGATGAGCTGCTAAGTGAAGACACACTTATTTTCCCAAGCTGTTAATATGTGAGATCCAATGACGGAAATTAAGGGCAAAAGAAAGAAATGTAGAGTTTAGAGTCTGACCAGTGGTTCCTCGGCTCGGATGCACACCCCAGAGAGCAATTCAAGAATTTAATACTAACAAGGTCAGCACGTAGATGCACAGAACTACCATCCCCTTCCAGGTTTTATTACAGTAATGCATTTAGACAACTAGCCTTGTTTCTCCAATATTAGCTTGTATATCCCTGTTCTTGAAGCCTCGGGGAGTCACAACCATTTACCATGAAGTGTTTAGCGCTACACAGTAAAAAAAACAAAAACAAAAAAAAAAAAACAACTCAGTTTTATTTTCTCTTCTGTTTTTCATAGAAGTATCACTCATTACTTGTTCTTTTTCTTGCACGAACCGACCTTCCCTATTTGTTATCAGGTCAGAGGTTTGAAAAGATGACGCAGGTGCAGTATAGAAACAAGATAAACAGCTACTGGGATTTGGTCTGATTTCACGGTAGAGCAGAGGTGACTGACAACTTGTAAGATCCATCCCCAGTGCATGCTAATGGAGGCTTGGAATATGGCAAAAAAATGAATTGGGTCTCCTAGGGCTCATGTTTCTTGGTGGGGGAATAGCTTTGAACTATTCTTACAAGAAAATCCCTCTAGTCGTGCGAAGAATATATACTGTGGAATCAGGAGGTCCTTTTACATGCACTACAGGAGTAGTCAAAAATGTTTGTTTTAATTAACATCTTAACTATATTTTATAGGTAAAAATAAATCATATCCAGCAATTTATTTTAGAACTTACTAAAAAAAATTTTCAAATTTCTGCATGAAATCTGCAAGCTAAACAAGCCAAACAAGACGACAGGCAAGACAGATTCATCTCCTGTAAATACAGTATATGCTCCTAGGATGCATCAGGTACCGTCTTAAAATAAACCCTCATATCAAAACATACACAAAAGTTAACCATATATAGAAAGAAAATCTGCAAAGTAAAAAACACAAATACATTGCCTAAAATGCGTTTCATTTTTCTTTTGTAAAGTATGGTGCATTTGTGGTGGGGTTTTTTGCCTTGTTGCGAGCAGATTTTAAATTTTAATGCTTTATTGGATTTAATTTACCCTTGACTACGTATTATATTGCAAAACCAGTAAAATGTCACTCAATATGTTCAGTATGTTCTTTCACACATGAAACATTTTTAGAGGCTTACCTTCATATATGTGGCTGGTATTGCCACTTAAGTCAAACTTAAGTGGTAAAAAACTAAGACCTGAAAACTGACAAGGAATCAAGCTACAAAAACATATACTCTCTGTCTAGGACTCAAGTCACATTAACAACCTTTCAGATATGTAGAAGTACCTAATTAGGGATCGACATAAACTGCATTTGCAATATAATCACAATTTTGGAAGAGAGAGACTCATATCTTGTTTTTGGACCAAGTGGAAGATGTCAGAGCCAACCAGTTGATATTGAGTCACTGACAATGCATGCAAGACCAACGATTACAGATCTGGGTGTTAAGACACACGATTTTAAACTTGACAGTGCAGTTGGGGCCAAAATGAAGTCTACTTTTTAAAATTGGTAAACAATGTAAAAATTAAAGTAATTCTTTCAAATCAGCAGTTGAACTTCCATTTCATCCCAATTGTATTATTGTAATTCCCTTTATCTCGACTCAGCCAATCCTCACTTGCTTGTCTGCGACTGGTGCAAAATGCAGCAGCAGGTCTCTAAACAGGAACATGTAAAAGGGGGCATGTTACTCTGCTCCTGGCTTCTTGTCATTGGCTCCTGATATACTTTAGATTTCATTTTAAAATCCTCCTGTTGGTCTTTGAAATGAGTAACTCCCCCCCACCGTTTTTGGAACAGTTTCTCCACCGCTACACCTCAAATCAGTCTCTCAGGTCCACTGATCTGTCTCCTGGTAGTTCAGGGCCTTCTCTACTGGGGCCCTGAAGTTATGGAGCTCCACACTTTTAACTGTCCAACTTTCAAACTTGTTCAAAAATGTACTTCCTTTCCTTACTGCCCCTAAACCATATTGATAATTGATTTTACTTAATATATGTTGGGAATGTTTTTTATCCATTTATTTGCATAATTTAATTTTGTCACAAGTTTCTTGATTTCTTATTTTATTCCTAATTTTTATTTTATTGCTTTTGATGGGTCAGACTTTGTTTCAGCTGTGGTTAGTGTTCAAGCACTTTATAACTAAAGGGGGTAATGATGATGAAACCCATGAAACACTGGACCTGTGCTCCATTTATTATCAGAGATAACTTGTGCTTTTTGGAGAAAGTAACCATGTGCAGTCTCGGGTATCATCACCATCAATGTTCAAGAATTTTACTATTGGACCAATAAAATTGTTTTAATACATTGACTTGTTAGCAGTTCAGGAGAGACAGATGTTCAACTCAGCAAGCCATTTTCATGAATAATAATATTAAGATCTAAAAAAGAAAAACGTATCAGTTTCACATTTTTATTAGACCTTTTCTAAAAAAATATGTATTTATTGAGTTTATATGCTGCAGGTATTAATTTTAAGAAAAAAAAAACAGGAAAAAAAATACTGCTTTAATTTTTGGCAAATTTAGACAGCCTTAACCTAAACAATTAATTGTGCCCCCCACTCAGAAACAACACTGCATACAAACTGCTTGTCGTCATGGAGATCTTCTCAATGGCTTCTCTGTAATATTGCACAACTGTAGGTACCAATACAAGTTCAAGGTAACCTGAAAGTTTTTCTGTATTTAATACTACATCAAGCAAGCTTTTACCGTAGCTCTTTTGGAGATATGCATATTCTATTAATAAACTACGTAGAAGGATGTGCTCAAAACACGAGTGTCTCAAAAAGAATTCTGTAAAAACTAACTTGGAGTTGGTGCAGAATGACAAAAGTAGAACATTTAACCTCTTATCCTTTAGATATCAAGACATTTTAGTGCTGCATTCTGTGTTGCAACTCTGGTAACTCTCATATGATTGGCTCAGGTACCAGGAAGTAAACAAAGGCTACACACTACATCAAAATAGTTGCTCACACTGCCTATAAAACTAAGAGGAGTTGTTTAAGGAAGAACAGATTTTTTTTATAGGAACATTACTTCCATTTTGATTTATTTCATAGTAAAACTCTTATTTCTCATTTAAGTATCACTCTATTTGCCTGCAAAGGTCAATCTTTTTAAACATTTTCAACGATCCCTCATGCAAGCTTAGAGTACTATGTGGCAGATTTAATTAGATTCAGAACAAACTGCACCTTCTGTTATTATAGCTTTCCAAACTCAAGGCAACTTTAAACATCAGACCTGTATTTAACAAGCCAACTGTTTTTGCCCAAGGGTTGGAAAATCCTTCAGGCATATCCCTGATCCTCCTTATCACTCTTCTTAGCCTCTCCAACCAGGCCTTATCTCCTCCAGGACAGTAATTAACAGGAATTACACAGCCCTACTATCTGCTGAGCCCACCTCGTTACTGTGAGAGCCCTTTCCCATTTAAGGCCTGTCTCCTGAAGATTACCTTCGGAGAGGGGATCCTCAATCAAGAAGGGCCTCACAACTGTTGTGCTCTTCAGCTAAGCATAGCCGCAGAGATGTTCACTTGTGGAGATAAAGGCCAAGTTTGGAGGAAGAACAGGATTCAGCCACGTCTTGTACTTTGTGCTAATCCACAAATATATCAGTGACTCCCACCTTGTTTGTGATTCATGAGTGATGCATCTCTAAATGCGTGTTACATAAGCAGTTGTGTTTAGACAGAGGTGATAGCTACTCTGTCGGCAGATTTGACTTAGGCAAGTGGTTGGTTTGGGAAATGGTTGATCGATAAGTTCCAGAAACTGTACCAGCATCAATTGTTAATTTAAAAGGAACTTTTAAAGTCATACTTGCAAGAAAAAAGAAAAAAAAAAAACAAATCAATACGATAGTAGATAGCTGTCCTGAAATAATTTCTTTTTCTGTGTTTCTCTGAGCCTGCACATTCTAAATGTTTAACAGGATCCTTGAGAAAAGCCTCCTCTCTACTTCTGTTTCCGTGGCAACTGGCATGCATTGGAATTGATGACATCTCCTGATCGCCCACTTACTTTGCACTAAAAATGCTCTCCCAGTGAACTTCGCCAATACCATTTCCCTCACAGAAAGAGGACGCCCCAAAGGAGAGGGGTTTATTCACTCAGCCCGTAAAATGATTGGGAAGCTTGGGACGCTAAGTGCTGGTTACCCCTGAAACAAAGAAGAATCGTCAGCCTCTAACTTCAAATAATAAGGAAACAAACCGAAGATCCACATACGCATTGTGAGCTGTCTGCCTGTGGCGCTATGCACACGTCCTATATTTATGAATCAGGCTTCCAACATGAATCATTACATATTAAACTCCTGCTGGTAGCTGCAATCTTGTGGAAGCTCTTTAGATATTCAGATGTTTTTCTCTAACAGTATGCCCATCCTGCATGCTTTTCTTCTTCTTAATTAATATAGACAGAAAGCTCCAAAGGTCCAAACCAGAGGCAGGACCAGATGCTGTCACCTTGTTATGGGTTCAGATGAGGTCCCCCTGACACAGGGTAGAGGGGAAATGGATTCAGAAAGCCAGTCACACATACTCCACCTTTGCCTCTCTTTCCTT
Source organism: Jordanella pulchra (assembly GCA_034780135.1). Classification (NCBI taxonomy): domain Eukaryota; kingdom Metazoa; phylum Chordata; class Actinopteri; order Cyprinodontiformes; family Cyprinodontidae; genus Jordanella; species Jordanella pulchra. The sequence continues at coordinate 11,414 of JAUZNJ010029961.1, forward strand.
CCCTTCCACCACTCCACCTACACAACCTTGTTTAAACTGCTGTTTCCTCACAACATGATCATACCGCATCCAAGCAACCCAACATCGTTCTGCCTTATTAAAACCACAAACACACACACTCACTGAGGAGAAATTACTCATTCTCACTGTAATCAAATTATTAAACACAAATGATAAACTGCTGGGTTTATAGTATGTAAGTGCTTTAGTAAAAAAAAAAAAAAAAAAACACTAATACTTGAATGACATTTGGGGAAGCCAGTATCAAGGGATCCATGGCCGCCTACTTAAACATTCGGGATATTACCTTTGACAGAAAAGAATCTGCAAAGGCTAGACACTCCATCATAGAGCTGGATGTTATGTGTTCAAGAGCTGGACACTGTGTTGACAACCCAATTAGGCAGCTTAGCCACAAACGGACTATATTCTGTTGGCTTGAAAGAGGTCAGGAAATCTATAAGATGAGAAGCAGTTTCAAAAATATCCAGAGCGACACTAAAAGGCAAAAGGGTCTTTTTAAGCTTAAATCATCAGAAGTAGATGTACAAATGAAACCTTGTGGGAAAGTTGGTCAATATTTTCCAAGCTAATAGGAAACACGGAAGGCACTAAACATGTTGAAAATCACTTTAAAACAGTTACTTTTTCTCTCACACAGTCCAAAAAGGAGAGGATTTTCAGACTCATTTCTCCTGATTATACATTCAACACACTCATTTGCTTGTTTAATCCAATTATTTGGGGGTTCTCCATTCTGCATATTTCTCCATTTCCCTTTTCCCACACTTAAAAAGTCCTCAACCCTTGTGAGCTTTTCTGTGAATTCCCAGAGGATAGATGACCCCCTGAATAATGCACTTGGATCAATTCTACAAAGATGCGGATCTGCACTTTACAAACACAAATTTCTATACGTCTGCATGTTGTTCTCATTTTCAAAACCTCAAACTACAACCATGTGTGTGTGTCTTAAATGCTGAATCCATTATTGATCATTAAAGGTTAACTTTTGTCGGACAGAGTTGCACATCAAAACCACATCTATAGTGACCTTTAAAAGAACTCATGCAACATTAGGATATTTAAAATGTTGTTGCAACCACCAATTTTATCTCTACTCTATCAGAATTTCATATAAAGTAACACAGTGGTGCAAAATTGTGAAATCAAAGGAAAAGGTTTTGTTTTTGTTTCTTGTAAAAACTTTGAACCACCTTTTGGCTGCAAATACAGTAACAAATCTTTTAAGTTATGTTCCATACAGATTTGTCCATTCTTTTTTGAAAAATTGTTTCGCCTTTATAAATAAAAATCTTGCTCTCAAGCTTTCCATTGTAGCTTTGGCTCTTTAGGGTCTCTAATCTGATTGGAAGATGAACCACTACTTGAGCCAATTTTGGAGAGTCTCACTGTTTTTTTTATTCCAGTAGTGTCCTGTATTTAAATTCACACATTCTCCCATTAATGCAGCTTCAGGCCAAAATATTATAAGACGTTATTTAACCAAACTATTTTTCAATGTATGGTGTGCTCAAATCAAAAGTGGGGTCCTTAGGACTTTCTTTCAGCAAAGACTAATTACAATTAATTTTTTCTGGGTTTCTGAGTAATCCTGCTACCCAGTTTGTCAGTTCTAGAATAATGCAATGTCAAGACAGGTTTTGATGCATAATGTACTTTTAGTTTTTTCACAATATTTTTGGGATATTTTACCAAATTTCCTTTTAACCTGAAAAATGTTGTAAATGGGACTATAAATGCATTTGAAAGGAACTGTTTTTGTTAGAAAGCATAATGCGTTGCATATTTGCTTTTTGTGTTTGTTTCTTTTTAGCACACTGCAGTTGTCTCCCAGTTTTTCATCTGCAGCCTGCTCCTAGAATCATTTCGCCCAATCTTGAGATGGTTACTTTAAAAATCAGTTTGTTCAAGGCTGTTAAAATTCATAAATACAGTTGATATAACTGCAGCCTAAGATCACATGCAAAAATTAGCATTAACATTTAAATGTAAATGTTAATGTTGCATGTGCATCATACAGCTCTTGCGCCAGAATTGGAATTTTAATAGTAAGAACCATTTCCTAATCCTTCTTCTGCCCCTATGCGCTAAATTGTAAAAGAAATGCTGGATTTGCTTCACCTGGCACATTTGCAATGGTTCTGTGACAGTGTAATACCAAAGTCATTTACCCAGGTCCATGTTGCTGCTGATATGAATTGCAAAGATGTTTTCTCAATTTGTTTGATGTACCTGAGCCGTGTAGACAAAGTCGTCATTTAAATTTCGTGGCTCACATAAAATCCAAACACATACCTTTGACTTGAATAAGACATACCAAGTAAAATTATAGAACTATTAGGTTTTCCTTGCACGTAGGGGCTGTGGCGTTTTGTGACTGTGGTACAGCAGTGTCCTTCACAGCTTTTAGCATGGTGTGTCCTACTGAAGTGGTTAAGTTTAATCTTGAGACAGAAAAAAAAGGTGAATGGTTCACACTTACCTCCGGGTAGAAATGATTTCAGTGCCAAATAGTTTCTTTTCAAAGCTAATCTTTTATTTGCATATTAAAAGCAATGAAAGACGCATACGGAACCATAATCCGAAGCAGTCCTTGTGTTTCTTTGAGACCAAGCACTTGGTGTACAAAAAAAGCAACAGAAAGCCTCAGAGAGCTTTGCGAACAGCAAAATAAGGCCCTTTTCATTCTAATATCACACCCTTTAAAACCGTTGAGGGTGGCATACATATTAAACATTATTATCAGGCCACATTTGAATTTCAATGTGAAGCAAAAGAAAACTGTTCAAATTGGATTAGGATAGTTTTATTTTGGAAACTGAAAGGAAGCATTCCAGAGCTGGAACTGAAGCAAATGACTTGTCAAAAATCCAAACTGATTATGCATAAACTGCTAATCTTTTGCCTAGTCAAGACATTTAGCACAAGGGAAATTCCCAAACAAAAGCATAAATGACTTCAGGTTAATAGTAACCTTTGCAGTTTATGGACAGCCTAGGCTATGCATAAAGTCCCTTCCAACATTTTGTATAGGTGCAAGAAAAAACCTCATGTTGGGGAACAGTGAGCATTTCTTAGAGAATGTAATCCATGTTTCCACCATCTTTGATTTTTTTTTTTTTTTTTTTTTTTTTTTTTTTTTTATTGAGGACATGCACATCTCCACCACTCATTGAGATCTCGGCGAATAAAAGCACCAGTGGCAGCTAACAGATTTCACAGTAAAGCAAAGGCCCTCATTAAACAAGCTCAGAGGGTAACACTTCAAGAGCCCAACTTAATTGGATGCCTCAATATTGCTTTTTATGCGGAATTTATACAAAGTGGTTTTGATATCAGATTATACACACTATCAGATACTGAATACGGAACGAATGTATTCATTAGCCTAAGCTTTATCAAGACAGGAGGAATTTTTTTTCTGTTTTGGAGATGGAGATTCCATTTAAAGGTGACTGGAAATAAAAAAAAAAAAAACAAACATGTGGATTTGGTGCGTCCCGACAACTAATAAAAAAAACAGATTTTTAAATTTAGTCCTTCACTAGCCATTGGATTAGTACTAGCCATACAATCAATCAATCAAATTTTATTTGTATAGCACATTTCAGCATCAAGGCATTTCAAAGTGCTTTACATAATTAAAA
>JAUZNJ010029962.1:0-10695 GCA_034780135.1 Jordanella pulchra
TAATTCCCTAATTATTTGTAGCATTTTTTAAATTAAAATGAAAATTGATCATCCAAGCTGTACTTTATTCTATTGATCAAAATTCATTTTAAAATTTGTAAAAAGTTGGAAAAATACAAATCTCTTAACAGAACAGTAGTTGATAGTAAAGTGAAAGTTGCATTTTATGACTTTTAAATGAAATTCATAATAGATTATGCAAACTGCTTTTTTTATTTTCTTCTTCAACACTGCCTATTTTGTAACAGAGCTAAAGAGAAAAATTGCTTTTCTTAGCCATGCCCCCCCAGAAAAAAAATTCAATAAATACGATTAAATTTACAATTTCAAGTGACGCAGTAGAAAGATGATAGACGACATCTTTTGAAAATTAGATGTAAAAAGTAGCAGCTTCATATTGAGATTAAAAAATATTTTAGTTAATGAATTTTAGTTTAAAAATGTGGACACATTTGCTTCGATACTTTTCTATCGGCCCTATTTCTTAATAACCATGGCTCTCACTAAAATACTAACTCTAGCTGCAACCTTTTTGATAGTACATAGTAGTTCTGTAGGCCTCACGGCTTTATCCAAATGTTCCTATATTTTTTAAAGCACCTTTTTTGTGTTGTAATGATATTACCCTTTTTAGTTGTTTACATTTTTTGTAGTCGGAGTCTCTTTTTGCAAATTCTTTTCAGATTAGAATATGTTAAAGTGAACCCTGGCTCTCCAAACTCCTCTGCTCCCCAAATATTTCAATAACAATACTTGGATTTTGATTATTTTTGCACCCATAAAGGCTTGGGCTTTCTACATAGCAACTCATTACCATAGGTAGATTAACTTCACACGTGTGGAAAAATTAATCCAGATTTTATTTTAGTTTCTAAAACCTTGCTACATAGAACTATTGATTAAACAAAGTTAAACATGCCCAATAATGCATAATATATACTTTTCTGGCAGAAAAAATGTCTAGAGGTGGAGAGGTTGGCATGATTTTCTAATATACAGTTGATTTAATTAAGCCCACTCCTTTTTCTATAGATTTTTGGACCTGTTGGAAACGTTGTTGATGTCTTTCCTTATCCTGCTAACAGATTAACCAAGAGACTTTGCTTTGATCCACCTGCAGCCAATGTAAGGCAGATCCTCACTGGCACAACAATGCTGCATTTTAGAAACTAAACAAAAAACCACTCTAACCATCAGTTGGTTTGACTTGACAGACCAGCCATTTGGAAATTCTTCTGAATCTGGTCACTTCATCCCTGCTTTCAAAGCTGGCCCTGCTGACTGTGCAGCAGTGCATGAGTTCACCTGCCTGCAAGCGCCTAGAATGAGCCTGACAGAGTCTGAAGGGTGCAGGGTTGACAGTTTCAACTAAAAAAAGAAAAGCAGAGCTAATCTTTGTGGGTCCTAAAATCAATCTTTAAAAATCCCTCCTTTAACAATTCTCTGCAACCCCTTCTCCTTAGATCAATAGTTTTTGTATCATCCCCAACAGTAATCTTTTCCTCATGACCAATATCAATGATGTCATTTAATCATCTCTTTTTTGTTTTTGCTTTTATAATATTAACCATCTTCCTTTCTCGTGTTTGTAATATCCCAGATCACTTGTTAATTTAAGCTACTTTTTTCAAGCACCTTAAAGTGGATGTAATGTGTGTGCTCTCTAGGACCGGTTCAGCTCTGCTGTGCCCGGGTAGAGGCTCTCTGTGATCTTAATTTAGATTTGGACTTTGAGATTAAGCAGAAATAGTACAGAGGCAGACAGAGATTGGGCAGCCAGGGTTAGCTGGAGAAGAGGGAACCGCTTTGTTTGACTGGAAAATGTCCTGGAAGGATTGCTGCTTCTTTTAGCATGTGCTCTCATCAGTTTGGCAGCAACCAAAATGTTCAACCAGTGAGGCACAAAAACAGCAGAAGATGAGCTTAAGGACAATCTGAAACAAAAAACTAAAAGACCAAAAAGGTTTTTCAGAGATTAGAGGCTTGAGTCTACCAGGAAGGTTAACTCTCAGGTGATGACTGGTTGAGAAAGAGCTCCTGGAATATCCAGCATCCTGAGCCTTTTTCTTGTTCTTTAGTTTTTAGGGACAGCTTGCATCCCACAACGATGCACTACTGCCATCTCTTGGATTTAACTTTAACATAATTAATTTTCCCTAAGTTTAGTGTTTTATCTTAACATGAAATACAGTTGCTTTTATTTAATTCAATTCAGTTTATTAAGCTCCGATTTACAACACGGCAAAGCACTTTACAGAGATACAGTCAGGTTGGATAAAAGTTTCTTTTAAGGAAAACCAGCTGAATGCATCCACTTACACTTCATTTTCTTCTTTATTCACATACTTTGTCAAACACTTTCAACCATTTCTGCTGTATTTATTTGTCAACCAATCCTCAGAAAAAAATTTTTTAATGACTGTTTTCCCTAGTGCTTGGAAAGTTCAGTTTAGGCATCTGGATGTGACATCACGTCCAGTTGCCTAAACTGAACTTTCCATGCTTGACTATGACCTGGATGACTGAGAACCTTTACAGATATGTTTATCCTAGTCTTTACGAAGTTTTTTTTTTTTGCCAGATTTTCCTTGAGGTTATTTCCTGCTGTTTTTTTGCCTCCCTGATTGAACATTTTGATTCCTGGTACTGGTTTTAATGTATGTTTCTTTCATAACAGAAATGAGTAAGATGTTTCAGACGAGTTCCATTCAATAAACCATAATCAGGTATTTTTCTATTTACTTCTATTTATTACTTCATCCCTTTTATGTATCCCCTTTTATCTTTTCAATTTGAGACAGCTTGCTAGACCAACTTATCTTCTGTTTTTTTTTATCCAAAATGCCTACATGAGCAGACAGATTATTAATTTTCTGCTTCTTCTAACTCACACAAAGACATCAGGACCATGACAGTTATAATAAAAGAAGGGCTTTCTCTTAGTTTTAAGCATCCAGCAGAAGTGGACAGGCTTAATACAAACACAGCAAGAATAAGTTAATGTGCTGAGCCACCTGCAACCCTAACCTCAAATATTCCTCCAACTATACTCCCCCCTTAATTCTGCAAGAAGTTTAGCATTTATTTAGATCCGGGTGGCTGGTTGTAAAGTTTTCCTGATTGAGACCCGATTTAAACTCACTTCATTATGTTTCATTTACAGAGCAAGGCTTCCCGTTTAGAGCCTGAGCAGAGGGAGGGCTAAGACACAACCTAATTAAAAGTTTCAACTTGGAAGCATGCTGACTGTGAATCACTTAAGATGTTGCTGGTGGGCTTACTGTTGATCTCAAGCTGCTTAAGCAGTTGATTAAAAGAAATAATAAATAATGATACTGCAAAGTAAATTTGTTACGACTGCAGTAAACGCACCCTTTGAGCGGGTCTGGGTGAGAGGCACCCCGCGCCTTTAAGATAGCTCCAGCCTGCTGGGGTCAGCCTATAGGAAAGCACCCTCTTCATTCTTCATCTTTCTTCTTATTAACAGCAAACCAAGCGATAAGCAATCATGTGCAAAAGGCTTAAGCGGTGGGGGGGGGGGTAAAATATCTTGAGAGAACCCAACTGTTTCTATGGCAACCAGTCCTCGCACACCAGACAAATGAGGGAGATTTTATGTAGAAGGACAATCTTTTTTGTCTTCTCTCTTTGTTCTTCATTCAAGCGTCTGTGAGGTGATCAAAGGTGTGACAGGTAGATGAAGCGCAGTAACAAAGCAGACAGAGCAGGGGGACAGAACAAAGGAAAAAAGGAGAACGGGGGGGGGAAGGCGGAGGTAAAGATATGAAGCTCAAAAAAGGACAAACTGTTGAGATTCTCTGTTTAAATAAAATCAGTCATATTTTACTCATAGTCCTTCCTTTGACCTCAAAAGCTAATGCTGTAATAAATACTATATTTCCCCACAAGTGTGAGTCAGAAGCTTGTTTTAATGGCCACAATTTAGACAAAGTAGTCACAATGAGCCCTGTAATGTATTGTGGGTTTATTCTCGGCTTCCTCTCTCTACAGCAATAAAACCTCCACCCCCGTTCTTCCCTGAAATCTGAGTGTAGGCATAAGAAGTGGGTTACACACAGGAAATAGAAAAGCTCTTGAGGGATGACAGAGTTGGAAAAATAAAAAGACATCAAAAGCGTGACATCACATGAGAAAAGATGGAAAATTTAACACGACATATGGCACTTTAGAGTCTGCGTTTTATCTGAAGATGACGGGAGAGTCAGAATTCAAGTTAAACCAAATTTCCACATTGAAAATGAAAAGTGTTTACATTAGAATCAGTGCTTTTTTTCTTTAAATTGGCAGACTGTGTTATGAAGTGCGTTGTTTAACAAGATAATTCAGAATGTGCTATAATAGCCTTAATTAATACTGTTGTGTGCAAGAAACACTTATAAGGAAAATATTCTTACCTTATTGAGCAACACGTTGGTTCATTAAGTGTTATTTAAAATTAAAGGGAGAAAACACATTCTCTTGAAGAGGAAATTTAACCAGTAGATGTTCTTGAGAGATGTGCCAATTATTCAACCAGTGATTTACTGGGGAGATCTGTGGGGATCTGGAGTTGGATTGGATTTTCCTACATTGTGAATTTGGATAACCTGCATACATTCACATTCTCCTTTTTCCAAAACCTCTAAAGAAAATCCAGTGAAGTTATTTCTATTTGGAAGTCACTTTATTGATAAAAATACACGTATCTGTGGTAATTCATATTAACATAAATATAGCTTGTCTGTGAAGGCCTTTGGGATAATAATGAACAAATGATGTTGCACATTGGAGAACTCTTTGTGAAACATGATGCTGTTCTTTCGTCCTCAGCACTTAAAGCTGATCTAACTCCTATGTTCAATAATAAACAAATTCTCTGTATTGGATTTTTTTTCCTTTTTCTCACCCGTGTAGTTTGGCCTTGAGAAAATAAAAGCCTTCCTCCTTCAGTTGTTTGGTTATAACACCCTTTAACACAACCATTAAGATGATTACATTTTAGACATTTTTAAATGTACTTTCTATACATAACGTTTTCTGAGATATATTCATATCCCAAACGAATACTGTGATTTAATGAGAAATGAGGTAGACACACAGAAAAGCTATTGGGAGGCTATCAGGTTGGGACGCCATGGATAAATACTCAGTAGTTTGCTGTCAGATTCTATAATCAGGATGTTTTTTTTGCCTTTTGTTTTTTAAATGTTAGCACTATAGTCCTGTTTTTTTCTCTGTATAAACACAGGTGTAGTTTTTTTCAACATTTGTATACATTGTTGTTTAATCATGCAAGAGCATCATCAAATTGCTGCTTATATGATTATGCTCGATGCGCTCTGCTACACATAGCATCTTGTGATGTATTTACTTGAACTTGGAAATCTGATATTTATCCTCTTAAACGGTAAATGTTACATAGAGGCTTAAAAAAACAAATCTTACTAAACAATTGGGTTAGATTTGAGAAAAGTGATAATTAAATGCAATACAAAATGCAATCACTAGGATTTTTTAAGTGACTAATTTGATTATATATTTAATTAGTAGCTATATGAGCTACAATTACTTTTATATTAAATTATATAACACGATTGTATAAATTTACTTACTCTGCTATCCTTAATAGTTAGAGCCAGATTCAAAGAGGAATGACTAATATCTAGAGGTTTAAAGCAGGTGCCACAAAAGGAGTTTTTATTAATGCAAGTAGACTTAGCACAAACCCATGGCTCAAATTGTATTTTATAACTATAGAAATTTTTTAGAACCATCCTTTACTTTGTGTGGGTTTACCAGAAAAAAAAACACCAGTGTAGAACAGCAAAGGAACTTAATGAGGCAAAAAGTGTTGTGCATTTTAACTATAAATTGTTGAGTAAGAGAAGACTGGAAGCATTCTTACTTTGGCTCTTATAACTGCTTAAATACTTTGAAAGAATTTATTTCAACGCTAGAGATAATCTAAATCAATGATTAGTGGATCATTTTTGGAGGAATCTGTCTTCTGAGCCGTCAGTCTTTGCTTAGATTCCCCTTTGTATTCCTCACTATGTCGCAATCATCTAATTAGGTTAATGGGGGTCATGAGAACGTGTCGGTGGTTAAGAAATGAATAAAACATTCATGATTTCAGGGACTGACCTTTTTCTCCATGTCACATCATTTAATACATACTAAGTCTTGCTTAATATATCATGTAAGTTAGTGCAAAAATATCAGATCATCTAAAAATAAAGCTGTATTATTTCAAAGATTGACTGTAAAATAAAATAAAAACGAGTAAATGGCCGATGGTGAAGAGAAAGCAAGAAAAAAACAGCTTCCTTCAGTGACAGATCGTTGACAGCTCATGTCAGCCACTCGAGTCCATCCCAGCTGAATTAAGTGTTGTTCCAATCAGCTGTGGAGAGATCGGCCTCGGTCTCTGGGGTGAGCTGTGAAGTCCAAATAACAAATGCCACCAAATGACTCAGGTGAATTTTTTCTCCAGCTGACTGAATCAACTTGCTGAGTATAATATTAAAATATTAATTTTTCCAAAAATTCTTGACACAATACCCTTTCATGTTGGTGGGAACAAACAAGGTGAGAACCATGTTTTTTTCATACTTCATAATTACCTCCGCCAAGGAGGTTATGTTTTTGGTACCTTTGTTTTGTTTGTTTGTCTGTTAGCAACTTTACAGAAAAAATCATCAACAGATTTGCTTGAAGACTTTACCAAAGGTTAAGGACCAAGATTTTGGTGGTGATTCGGATCAGGATCTGGATACAGGAATTTTTTTGGTAATGATCTGGGTCAGGTGTGAAAGTGGAGGTCACAATATGTCGGGGGATGAGCTGCTTGGCGGAGGTCTGCGCTTTCCGAGTGCTTTTCTAGTTATAAATACATTTGAAAGACTACAAACCCAAAAGGTGTGGTACTGTTAAATGACTCAGTCCGGATTTCTTTATTGCCTCTAATGAGCAAAGCTTTCAATATTTCTAACTAAAATCTATTGGACTAAACCTCTGAAAACAGTTTATAGCATCCTCATATTATCTGTTTTCGATGGATTATTCTTTTCAAGCTCTAAGTTCGAATACTAAAACCTGTTTTATTTGGTTTTTTTTTCAGAGCAAACTATTGAGAAAAGATCTCAACCTGAAGTTGACCTGTTTTATAGAAAGAAACACCTTCTGAACCTGAGGCCAAGCCTTCTGTCTCTCCTCCATCTATCTCTTATCTGAAACCCTCCCTGGTCATCCTGTCTCCCCACAAGTCTTGGGGATGGCCGTACCCAGCGCCAACGAGTTCCACTGGCAGAGCTTGGCACGACTGCCGAGTGGCCGAGTCTACCACACTTTGTGCGAGGTCGGGGGGCACATGTACATGTTGGGTGGCTGCGATGCTACAGGAAGGCCGTGCTCTGGACTGGAGCTGTATTCTCCTGAGGTAGGAAACAATTAAACCTGGAGCCTGATTTTTCATAGTATGAGATATGTTGGTTATATACATCACTTTTGTCATGATCTTTACATATAACATATATTTTATCATGTGCTCTAGAAATAAAATATGCCCTTTTAGCTTAAACTTAATCATTCCCACATATTTATCATCAACAGCATTCTTCTGCTGAACATTTTCTCTGGGGGAGAAAATATTGGTAGAAAAAAATGTAGGAACATAGATCTGGACATTTTTAACGGATAATCTGTGGAACTACAGCTTTTTAGTTTGGTATCAAAAAAATGCCACTTGGAGCAAGATGTTGGTTTTTGGAGACACTGGCTGTACTTGTCCAATCACATTTAACCTTTAACACACCAGGCTGTTTCACAGAAATGCCTGAGTGGACAAAATAGCGTCACTCTCCTGGGAAGCTGATACCTGCACACAGACAGTAAAATGAGTAAATTACCTTAAAGCTCCTTAAAAAATTCTTCATTTGACATGTAGTAAATGAAGTATTACTATAAATTAAAGTTCTGTTAGTTTTTAACTCTTTTATATGTTGCTTAGCTTAGACCTTCCCCTCACTACCTATTTATTTTCTTTAAATGTCTTGGGTTGTTATTATGTTCCTTATATATGGTGAGTTATTTATGTTTGATCAAGTTTAATGTCAATTTCCTGCTCCTCACATGATGCTTGATTCTGTCTGCCTGCATTTGCCTATTGGTGTACCTCAAACACCTGTACATGGTGCTACATACTAGAGATGCACAGATCCGATAACTGGATCGAATATCAGCTCAGATATCGACTGATTAGCTGGATCAGATATCGCTGATTTGATATCAAACATCAGAGATCCAATCCACCAGTCAGTTTACACGCAACTGTTACTTTTTTATTTTTTTCTGCTTATTTGTTAATATACAATATAAAGTACAGTTATATCTGTGTTCATTTGTTACCTTTTTTTAAGAACGTTTATGTCAAGGCTAAAGCCTTCACTCTTATGTCAAGGTATAAGCTTCCTTCATTCTAACAGTTTAATCAGATTTCGGCCGATACACTTAGCCCAGCTATTTGTATTGGAGTGGATCAGAAAAAAATGGATCGGTGCCTCTACATTTACAGTAAGATGATAAAACTGTCTGTAATCAGTAATTGCAGATTACAAAAGGCTAAGAATTATATTTCAAAACCTGAATGTTTTCTCCAAAACTCATCAGAACATAAACTGGTGTAATAAAAGGCAGACTGAGATAAATCTGTGAAGGTAAACTTGTGTTTTACTTGTAGCTTCCAACAAATAATCTCAGTCAGTTTTGGCCCCAAAACCTGAAAAGATGAAGATTATGGATGATAATTTTCAACGATTCCAAAAAACAGATGCTAAAATGTGCAATACATGGGTGTGTTGCAGGTAATATAGAAAGGTACTATAAAAAGATTGCTGTGCAAATATTAAGATATCCAGACCTTTTAATATCATAAAACATCAGAAAACAGTCTTTGTCTCTTAACAACGCCCCTTCACCACCCCCATCCACAGTGTGTGTGTCTTTAAAGAGGTTCAAATATCATCAAGCTCTGTGCTTTGTTGAATCAAGAGTTGCGAGGAGTACAACATGCTCTTCACCCCAGGCTCACTCCACATTCTGTTTTAATACAACCATGCTAGGATATTGGTTCAGTTTAAACATATAACGAGTGTCTGCCATCCCACTGGATTAATTTGTCCTTACCTGGATAAACTGTTTTTTTATTAATGCTATTCAACTATTGTTAGCTTGATGGTTCAAATATGTTTGTACCAGTGGATCCTTTGTGCCAACAATGACTGCAGTTATTTGCAGGTGTGTTTGCTCCTGACTTCCAGAAGGATTAAACATGATGCAAAAATTCTTGGATTTAGGAAATTGCTTTGCGTAGTGAACCTCCACCTATGAATTTGCTCTTTTTTTGTCTCCTTAGAATATGGGTTTGCACATGACATTGACTGATTTTTAAATCCTTTTGCACCTTCTCTGTAGATCTGCCTATATAACGTCTATTGCACCTCCTCTAACAGGTCCTCAGAGTAGTTTTAATTTAGGCAACAAGACAGTGGCCCCAGAAGAATGCCTTTAAAAGAAGAGAACAGTTCTGGAATCGTCTTGCTAGAACTTTTGTGTCCTGAGGATGAATGTTGATAATAGATGTCCTCACATTCTAACAGATTTAGAGAACCTTTTTTAAAGTGAATAAACATTTATCATGGTTTTGTTTAATTTTTTTGTTTCCAACAATGTTGAACTTTAAAATGTCTTTTTCTTTTTACTATGCCTATACTAATGAATACTACACGTTTTGATGTCCATCCTGTTGTTTTTGCTGTCTGTGTGCAGGCGGACCGGTGGATAAGCTTGGCCCCGATGCCCACCCCTCGTGCTGGGGCAGCCGTAGCAGAGCTGGGGAAGCAGATCCTGGTGGTTGGAGGAGTGGGAGAAGAACAGAACCCTCTTAAGGTGGTGGAGATGTACAACACAGACGAAGGGAGATGGAGAAAGAGGAGTGCTCTTCGGGAGGCTCTGATGGGGGTATCCATCACTGTGAAAGGTATCCACGGTTACGCTTGAACTGGTGTTAGCTTTCAAAACACAAAATGAAATCAGTGTAGCTCTTCAATCAAATTAAAACAAAGAAAGTCCACAGTTTTCTGATTTATTCTAATTAGGAATCTTCTTTAATCAAGTCTAATTTTATGTGATTAAAATGATTAAGCCCAAACAAAAATCATCATGAATTATCATAGATTTATTCAACAGGCTTAAGCATTGCTGATAAAAACTGACCTCCTAAAGCTCAGATGTACAGACTTCTGTCTGTGAGCAAGATAAAAAAAAAGCTGCCAAATAGGAAGAACTGGAACTGAAAGCTGGAGGAGAGCTGAAGCTGAAGTAAAGGAAGAACTCAGCTGAGTCTTTGAAGCCCTGTTGGCAGCAGTTAAAGCAGAGTCTTCTTGGATGAGTGTGTTCAGGCTTTTCACACCTGCATGCTCGCAGCAGTTTATCCGTTCATCCCAGGAGATCCTCTGAGGCTCTATCAGATGGGATTTTAGTCTCCTGTGAACTGCCATCACCAATTCATGTTCAGCCAAACAGCCCAGATTTAATTCCTGTGGAACATCTGTGGCCTGACCTGGAGGGTGCTGTGGCCCGTGAGGGGAACGAGGAGGAGCATGCTGTCTGAAGTCCAGCAGCGAGGACAGGGTTGGG
>JAUZNJ010029963.1:0-15082 GCA_034780135.1 Jordanella pulchra
ATGTAACCAAATACTAATGTTGCTGTATGTATAGTTTTGACCCAGCAGATTTGGTCACATTTTCAGCAGACCCATAAAAAATTTATTAAACAACCAAACTTTATGAATGTTTTTTGGGACAAACAAGTATGTGTTCCGATCACTCTATCACACAAAAATAAAACTTGTAGAACTGATTGGAAACTCAAGACGGGCATGACATTATGTTTTTGCAAGTGTATGTAAACTTTTGACCACAACTGTATGTCTATCAAGGCCTATCATTCAGAAGATAATCTGCACAGTGACAGCAACTGTTCTTTTTAGCTAATGTCTATGATATCACAATGTTTTTTCTTTTTTTTTCTTTTTTTTCAGCCATGAGAGGTCTTGGACTTCATTTAGCCTTCCTAAGGAAGAGCCTAATTGGTTGAAGCGGCATAATGAAATTGGTGGCACCCATATAATGAGAGGATGCTTCAACTGAGTTGAAAGAAAAAACTATTAAAATATTGCCATTGTGCCAAAGGCAATATTTCCTAATATATATGCCGATTGTTGACTTTGAGGGACTTAAAAAAGCATGATACAGGACCTTTCATAATTGTGAATAAACCCCAGCTACAAAATGAGAAATAAAGGAAATACTATTTAAGAAGATAATTGTAAACAGTTATCTTGGTGTAAACTCTAAAATTTTGCATGCTTATGGGATCATTGTTTCTTTTCTCTCTGTGCTTCATAGAATAAAATATCTAACCAAAGGGACAGTTTTTCTACCTCCTTCATGCTGGCAGTGGGGTCCAAATGCCCAAACAGTGAAGAAAGTTCCTCCTTCAGCTTCTTTGAGCGCTTTCTGTCCGTCTCCAGGAGAAAAGCCTGATAGTTCACAGGTAGTCCATACCTACCAATGAAATCACAAGAAGCTTTGTCAAAATCCATTAGTAGGTCATTAATAGTTAACAGTATTCAGACTCACCTGAGTACGGATTCCACAAAAACTCTTAATGCTTTCAAGTGAATCCAGGCAATAAACATCTGAGTAAAATTCACCTTCAGCCAACGCACAAAGATCCCCTGTGAGGAAAGCAGCAAGTGTGTTTAAAAAAAGACTTAATCACAAATATCTGTTGGCAAATCCCAACATCTGACTCACATACTGCTCCTTTTTATGAAGGGTGAGCTTCGTGATCTCCTGCTGCTTCTTCTCCTCCACATCAAAGCTATACTCTCGCACAATGAACCTGTGTGGATCACAGACTACATTATGGTAATTGACACAGACACCACGGCTGAGCCTCCCACCGGGGCTTTCTCCAGAAATTCCTCCTGCTTACTTGCTCTCCTGAGCTTTAGCTTTGAATTCGCACACAGCTCGCTTGAAGAGAGTCACCAAGAAGATTCCCCCATCTCTGTCCTCAAAAATCTTCCTAAATGTCAGAAGGACACATTAGAAAGTAAAGGGTAGGAAAGGACAATGGTGGGAGGGGGGAGGTGGATCTCAAGACATTCAATGTGAGCTTTGAGGTATTATCAAAATATTGTTGGCTTTGTAAAGGTATGTTTGCCCCAGAAACCATTCTACAACCTATTGTGTTATAACTACAGCTTCACTGTTTTTTATTATTTAAGAGATTTCTGTTGTCCTGAACCCCAAAAATGTTTAAACAAATAAAATAATCTGGATCTGGGGCCCAAAAAAATATCCGGATTCTGGGAACTTATGAAGATACCAACTTCTCAGCTGCCTCCAAATTATTATTAATAATAATATAATAATTATTATTATCGTGACAAATAAAAGCCTTGTAAATATTTAAGGGTGCAACTGAAAGAGGAGGGAGTTTTTTCTTGTGCTCATGTCGCAACACCCCTCAAACCTTCTAGTGCTGCACTGTGAAACTGCAACGAAAGCCCATGTAAATAAAAAAAAAAACAACAAAAAAAAACACCTGTTTTCCCTCCAGTGTTGATAAATTGTAGAATCTGTTATTTCGCTTTTTTATTTAGTTGGTGAAAACCAGAAACTGCTGAGGCGTTGTGTTTTGATCTGATATAAAGTTTTTAATTATTAAAAGCTTCACCTGGAACCTATCTGTGCATAGAATACTAATATTCATTCCCTGCTGCTGATCTGAGCCACAAAGACTCTTACTTTCTGCAGGTATCTCAACACCTGCTCCAAGTTTGACCTCCTGAAATTTAAAAACAGAAGTTTTAGAGTCTTGTTTTTGCACTTTCATTGAAACTCGCCTGCTCGACCGTGGGACCACAAACTCCGAGAAGGATTCATAGCTTTTCTCCCACTGCAGATATTTTTCTCTGCAAATAATAATAAAGAGGGGAAATGTTTTACATTTGCGTATCCCAGTATATAAACAGGGAACGATGTTAAGGTACCTACCTGCTTACCACAACTAAAAGAGTTGTTAGATACTCAGAGACCACCAAGTCCTCTTTCCTTATGACACCATTCAGACTTCGTGTTTGTAAATTTCCACTGAAAACAAGCATCACATACTTTAGCACATCATACTGACCATATAAGCATATGTTACAGTATCTTACTTACTTTAGATTGTGTTCAAGACTTTGTAAAGTAGCTGTCAGGCTGCTGTAAGCTGTCGCTCTCGATCTTAGCTCAGCTTCCACCTGTGATATTTCCTGCAGAATATTCAGTATAAAGTTTTCCTTTACTATCAATTTTCCCAATCTATGCTTCTTCTCAGTCTATGTTAATATCAACATTACTGGCATTACATCTTGTGATTTCTTCCTTTAGGTTGGAGAGACTAAAATACGACCATGATGCACATATCATGCTGTTAAAAATGTTTAAAACTGTAGCTTTCTTACAGCTGAAAAACGGAGATGTAAGACCTTCTGAATGTTACCACTCTTAAAATAAAACTTTGCTAAGTAACGTTGGGATTTAGTTTCAGGAGTTTTTATTGTCTAAACCTCTAACATAGACTATGATAAATCAAATTAATCAGAAATAAAGCTTGTATGTTTAATGAGGATTTTACAAATATATCTACTCATACTTTAGATAGAGGCTGCAAAGGATAAATAAGATCTCATTGTAAAATCTATCAATTAAGAGAAAAAAAATGAATAAATTTATGGGCTGTCACCAATAATTTATGACAAAATGAGACAACAGAGATAGAAAATGCTCATAAAGCTTTGAACAGGTCAACAGTAACACAGAAGAGCAACAGTTTATGTCAGTTTTATAGATCAGGACTCATGTTCACAAATAATCCAAAGTGATGTGATTTTGGAAAAATTCTTAGGATTTCCAGAATTCTATAATAGTAAGAGTATTTGGGAAAGAGAACATCATCCTGTCAAACATGGTGAGGGTAGTGTAATTGTCTTGAACTTCAAATCTGTTGACTTGTGCATCAGAAGAAACCAAGCAGTCAAAGTTTTATTCACAAAGGACTAAATAAAAATCTTAGAGTGGCAAAGTCAAAGACTGGACTAAATCTAGAGGCATGACCTTGAACAAGTCATTTATGTTCAACCACGTTTTCCAAAAAAGCTGAAATAAAACAATTCGCAAAAGACCTATTATCCCAAATTTCTCAAAAATAATTTAAAAAGAACTTTCCAAATTACTGCAAACTTTTTATGGGAAACGTGCAAAAAATAAAATACAAACATGTTATTATTGCAGCTAAGAGTGTTTTTCTGTTAGTTCTAATTATTTTAGATATTTTTGATCTCAATAAATTAAGAAATTATTTAAAACTATATCACACATTTAACTCTTGCTATACTTGTCTAAGATTTAGGGGTTTTTTTTGCTGATATGAAAAATTTAAGCAGCATTTCATCACAATAACAGGAAATCTCTACATCATCATTAATAAATGATTTATGAAAGGTTTGGGGTTCAAAATCAAACTCTTCTCATATCACCTGAGTTATTAATAAAAAAAATTAGTAAAAATTGAAAATAATTTATAAAAGACAGGCGATAGGAGACATGTCTATTGTAGATCAAGTTTGAAGATTTTAATGTGAGTAGTTTCAGAACCATCATATAGTGGTTGGAGAAACGCTTTAATGATACATTAATCCAGATTAAGTGTTTAAACAACCTAAAATAGGTAGGTAATGAACATAAAGCTGCAAAAAAACCTCATAAAATATCGTCAGAAAGATTACAAATTGACTAAGACCAATTCTAGTTTTAAGAAGACCACTTGGTACTAAGTGCACCTTGATAACTTGGTACCTTGTTGATGAGATCTGCCAGGGTGCAGAGAGGCAGAGCTGTAGGATACTTGGCTTTGTCCCACTGAAACTTGGTGACATACTTCATCAAGTCCACTGAAAAAAAAACAACAACCAAAAAATTCTGACCAAAGATAAAACAAAAGATCTGCAAACAGATATGATCAAAACAAAGGTCAAATAGAAGAGGAATCTGTCAGCAGATATATTGCTTTACCTCTTAGAGATGTGAGATAAGCTTGTAGTGGTGATGGAGCAGCGCTCCTCTGATCCATTCTGTGGTCTGTAGGTAACAGTCAACTTTTACACACAGATATATTTAATCTTTTATAAGCTAGACATAAAAAAAACACTGATTGTTTTGGTGTGTTTATGTAAATCACCTCCGTTGACGATGGCGTACTCCTGAAATTTATCACCAGGCGCCTCCATCACCTCCTTCAGACTCTGGCAAGTTTTTTTGATCACACTGATCAGGTGATAAAAATGATATCAAATCAACATAATTAACTCACTTTTAACATGTTATAATTTTTTTATGAAGTACATTTTGTAATGTTTCTTCAACAACCTTTAGTATATTTTGTTTAGGTTATATATTAATATGCAAAAAACAATATAGTTTCAGCATCATTACAAACAATATACCTTTTGGATCCACTGATAATGCCAACTATAGCTGCCGCCTTTTGGAGCACATAGCTACCTTCCTTACGCATGTCAAGACTCCTGCTTTTGGCCTTTATTTTTTCATAAAACAGCATGCTGTCTTTGTTAAAGGAAATCCTTCCCATAGCATGATGCTGACACCACCATGCTTCATCATAGGAATAGTTGATTCCCCCTGACATTTTTATTTTTATTTTCCCCAATCAGACGCAGGATTTGGCACTTTTGTTTATTTTGTTTGTGTCTCCCTGGGCTTATGACAAATTGCATTCAGGGCTTCCAAAGGCCTTTTGACAGCAATGGTTTTGCTCTTTTGACTCTTTCTCAAAGGCATCAAAAGATTCTCCCCCACAGCTGGAGCCTTTTCACATAGAACGCCACTAGATTCTACTGAATTTGATTTTGGGATATGAGAGTAAATGCTCAAAAAATTAAACCCTCTGGCCTAAATGCAGGTTTAAAGGTAACACTGCACATCATCCTAAAAGGCCTGTCACCACTGTGAAGCATGGGAGTGGCAGCATTATGGGTTGATTTTTTTCTTTTCTTTTTTTTTCTTTTTGGGGAATCTTCTCATTCACAGAAATCTTGACCATTACTTCAACATGATTCTCTGTTATCACTGTTTGCAAACATATAATTATCTTGTAATTTAAACTAAGTTTCTAATCATTTAAGGAAAAACAATTAAAAAGAATAAAATATGGAAAAGGACAAAAAGGATACAAAAATGGCCAAGGCCACCTGCGTAAAAGTTGTACATCCAGATATATTTGCAATACATATATTTACCCAATGTTGTATTTAGCAAAACTTTTTTTTTTAATTAACTCTCATCACAGTTTTTAAAAATCAGTTTTTAATCACAAATAAAGATATTTTGCAAAGCGGGAAGAGTAGAAAATGCAGTCTTGAGGTGTGCTAAGCTGGTGGAGGCATGTGCCAAAAGAAAAAAAAATGTTGACTCAGGTTAGTTGGACATTTTAAAGGCAACCATTCTCTTATTTTTCTTTTTCTTTAATTAAAACATAAGAGTGCTTTCTATCCTCACAATTATTTGGTGCTTTGTGATGAGACAAAACATAAACAACAAAACGTTCTGAGGTTTGTTAATATGTGCAAATGTTTAAAGCTTTTGCAAAGACCATAATGTTCAGCCTGACTGTGCTCCATTAAGACATTTGTTCTAAGATAAATATAAATCCATTATTTGCTATAAACATTATCATGCTGAGTGTTATCTTTTTCCTGGAACTGTGGTTTGCTGCTGGATCCATCACTGACGCAGCACCAGCTCAAATAGACCAACAACGAATTTGAAATCAGGGGGGAAAACGAAACATCACCTGGCCCTGAGCATTAATCATTCATGAGGCAGACTAAACACATGCTCAGAGCTGCTGCTGCCGCTTTCAATGAAAGACAAAGCTGCACCGCAGGCTGACAGTTATCAACAGAATCTAGTCCTCTCTTGTTGAGTTTTGTGTTTGTTTTACCTCTCAGTCAACGTGTCGAGTTTTGACAGCTCATCTGACACTTGAACCAGACTGTCCAGAATCCCCACCTGCAGCCTCAGCAGAAACAAAAGCCATAATGTTGCTCTCAGTTATAAAACATCCAACGCCTCAGAAAGCTCACAGCACATCTGATAACACAAGCAGTGCAGGAGCCTCTATCTGTTAAGATTCATCTCCCATGTCACAATTAGCACCTTTAATCTTGTAATTGTATTAATTCATTCATACAGGGATCGTTAAAACCTTACAGTGAGTCAGTGAACCACTGAATCACTAGTTGCATTTCTGAAAACAAATGTATCGATTCTCCAGTAGAAAAGAGACATTATTAGCTAATTTAGTGAAATATATTATAAAGTATAAATGAATGAAATTTAATTCATGTTTTCGTACAAATCTACAGTATTTGAAACTATTTATGACAAAGAATCAACTCTTAACATTTTGTAAATATTTTTTCTGCCAAATTGTGTGATTTTGAGGTTGGTTTACTCACACTTACTGGCAGTTTGGACTGGCAACAGATTACAGCAAATTACACTTAATTAAGGATTATTGAGTTATTAGGGTTTCAAATCTGTTTCACCCCCACAGACCAGACTCATGGTGAGTAAATAGAGATAGAAATGCAAGATGTAAATAAAAGGCCAAACCACAAAACAAACAAATACAAAAGTTAAAAAGAAATGAATATGAATCCTCCTCTCACAGGAAGCTTTTGCCTGTCTCCACTTTTGGAGAAGGGCTGCATGTTTAAATCCCACTGAGTGATGTTATCAAATATTTTGGTAATTATTTTAAAATTGACTATTTGTTTATTTTGCATCATCTTTACATTAATTTTCTACTACTTTCTGATTGAGAGCAGCAGCACAGTTAGTACTTTGTGAGAAAAAATCGAAGCCTTTGTGGTAAACTTTAAGTACTCACTAATCAGATTTTAAATCAATATTTTGCAATAATGTGCAAATAATATCAGGCTTTTATGTTCTACATTAACATCTGGATCCAAATGAGAACTTTAAGACTTTAGTAAGTTGAAAGCAGCACTTGTGAGCAGCTGTGGCGACAGGGCAGCTTCCTGCCAGACAGACAGACAGACAGGACGCTGATCATGCTGAGTGAAACGGATCAGATGGAAATGTTGCCTCAAACTGCAGAGAGCAACCTGAGCCTCCATCCCTTCACCAGAGAAGGACACCAAACACCATCTGCGTCCTCTCTCACACTCTACTGTAGAGCTTTAAACAAAATGAAAAAAAAGACGAATAAAAGCACTTTTGTCTTCAGTTGAAAATGTCAGACCCTCACCTTTAGATCCGGGATGAAGAACCTCCAGCATGAGGCCAGGTGGGTTTTGATGATGGTCCGCTTTAGTTTCTCCATGCTGGCTACACTGGTCTTGTCCAGCGGGACGGAAATCAGCCAGAACTCTGTCATGACTCCTCTAGCTTCACATAGAGACCATCAATCATATATCCAACACACCAGCTTGGGATGAAACAGATCAGATATTTTCCTGGAAACAGGAATAATCAAATATTTAAACTAAAAGACACCATATGACTTTCTTTTGATCATCTTAATGTTTTCTTTAATGTGATTAAGATAAAGCTCAGAATTAGCTGTTAAAGTAGTCTAATGCCTTCAGATTACCTTCATAATCCTCCTGTGATGACACCTTTGAGAGTGTTTGATTATGAGCAGCAGCTCCACCTGAGACGGGCCAACGTCTGAGGAGAGCCGTCTGACAGCCATCCGACTCTGTCCTGTTACAGGAAGCTCTCATCTCTCAGGTGACCTGGGTGAATACACATAAACAGAAAAAGGGTCATTTGTGACATGAAATGTTAATTATAAAGGTCATGAAACATTAAATCCTATTTAACAAAAATGTAAAACAAAACGATACAACTTTGTTGCTGAAAAAGAATTTTAGAGTCTCCAAAATGCAAAGGATTTACCTCAGTTTTTGTCTGTCATCGAATGAAGTTCAAAATAATGAAATCCCTTTACAAAAACAATACTTCAATGCAACACTTTTATCCTCACATAAAACAAGTTAATTATCTCATAAGGCGATATTAAAACAACGTTTTATATATTCATCCAAACATTTTTGAAAATTAACTTTAAAAATCAGGATTCGTTCCAACTGACCAGAGAGACCTCTAAAAAAAGGTTTCCATGATTATTTAGACAAATATGTGTTAAAATACAAAACTGGTTTGATAAAAGAAGAACATAGAATGGTCACAGAAATTACATGAATCTGACAAAAGTAATGATAGATAAACATTCTATGGAAATGAGCAAATGAAAGTCAGATAATGCTTTTCAACCAACCAACCAAACCAAGTTTACCATCACTTTTGTCCAAGCATGTTTCATTGGGTTTATTTTTTCAAATTATTCTGTTTTAGCCTTGTTGAAAAGCAAAGTCTGACTTTCTTTTTGTTCATTGTCATAGGAGTTTTTATTTATTATTACTTTTGTCAGTTTTAGGTTATTTCTGTGACCATTGCGTGTTTCTCTTTCATTAAACCGGGGTACCAACAACTGTCAATGTTTGTAAATGCATTTTGTGATACACCTTTAGAAGCAGCAACAAACAGAAATGATTCATTGTCTGACTGTATCAGCCGTTAAACTATGCAAATGATTACCTCTGTACAGCTCACTCCCACACCTTACACCACAACATTTCAATCAGGTTGAGGTTTGAACTTTGACTAGACCATTCCAATACCTAGATTTTTTTATACATTTGCAGCTGTGTTTGAGTTGTTGTCATGTTGAACTAGTCAGAACCAGGCTTCAGCTGCTAGATGGAGATTTGACCATAGAATCGTAGAGTAAAACAGACGCTCATACTTTATTCGTTAACTCTAGAGTCTGGCCTGTTTTGGATTGCATAACAGACCCAAATCCCCATCTTCTGCCATCAGTTATCAGCGCTGCTTTAAAGACTTTGTCCTGACACTGACCCAGTCTCTGGACGTCATGCAGCCCACTGCAATAGAAGAGTCTTTCTTCAGTGAAGGATTGCTTGATTAGCCTTCATGATCTCTCATATGTAACATATTAACTTATTCTCTTGCAGAACCTCTGTTTTGCATGATTTGACTAAGACAACTAGCTGCTGTTTCCATTGTTTTTGACTGTTGTTTCTGCAGAATGAAAATTAGAAATACTTAGAAATGTGGGTAGTAGTTTCTTTGTAGACTATGTTTAGGTTCTAGTGCTGACAGGAATTGGGAGTAGAGAGAAGGGGAACAGGGGCTTGAACCTGCGATGGGCTCATTCTCTGTACATGGGTCCCTGCACAACCGCCAAGCTGTTTCTTGTCTTTGGGCTATACAAGCCCATTGCTGTAATCTATCTCTCTTGTTTACAAGTCACTCTCCTGCCCAATAGGGTTCAATTCCTAAAATCTCACCACGTGCTGCATGAGAACTAGGGTGAAGATTGGTTAGGGGTGTTAAGCCTAGAGGAGAGGCTTCATAGTTGCAACTGTTTATGTGTATGCATGATCTATTTTGACCTTTGGAAACTAAGAAAATGGCTGATCTAGATATATTTATTGCTTCTCAGTCATGGGGGGAGTGCTTAATGTGCTAAACATCACAGATGAAGGTTTGAAAGAACCAAGCAAAGTTTCTTTGAAATCAAAGTTACGTGAACAGGATTTATTTGGAGATCATCCAGAAGGTTTTCCTTCTGTTTTAAATACAGCTGTAGAGAAACTGTTGGCTTTATTTCCTGTGATGCTGCTTCAAACTTCTGGGCTCACTTTCAAACAACAAAAGAAGCTCGTATTTATTCATTTGGGAAATACGGAAGAAGAAAAAACATGAAATGGAGATTAAGAAACAACTTAAAATTGAATTGATTCGTCAGGATGAATTTATGCTTCATGAGATTAATTTTCAAGAAGGAAAAGTCAGACTACTTTTTGTTGGCTCTTATCTTGTGCTGCTGACTGAAAGCAGTGACCCTCAGTTTGATGTTCTTCTGTGGGTTGGTTACTTATTTTGTTGGTCATTTGTACGTCTTGATGTCTTGTAGTATAGTGACTTGTTGTGGTGTATAAACATAATAAACATTTATAAATCATGTCCTGGCATTCTCCTCTCTCTTGTCACAATCTCAAAGCCAGGTTGTGACCACTCATGCATTTCCACTTTAGCTTATGTGTCTTTATCGATTATACATGAATTTAGCTCGAGCACCTTCAATTGGGAGGACACCCTGGGCTACACTCAGGAAACACTAGAAGAAGGTTTTACTGATCAGAAATCCCTCCCATTATGACAGAGAATATTGTTGGAGTTGAACGTTGAAACTGTTATACTGGCAACCTGTTATCCGGTAATTATAAGACAATTATCTCAAGAAAAACGAGTTAAAGGATGTTGCTTGATAACCACAATCAGAATCAGAATCAGGTTTATTGCCAAGTAGGTTTTCAGACAAACTGTTACATTGCCAAATATAGGAAAGTCAGACACAGCTTAAGTAATGTTTTCTTCAATTTTGGAATTGGTTGCAGACTGCAGAGTGTAACGAACTATCTTTCTCTATGAAAGCCCATCATAGTGCCATACATACGACTAAAGTGGGCAACCAACAGCTGTCCCTATTGCATAATTGGTAAGAGTTTGATTTATATGTTAACTCAGTGGAACAAATCAAGAATGTGATACATCTCAACTTCTACTGCTGCTGTGATTGTTAAAAAACTCCCCGTGGGAGGCAGGTATCTAATTAGCTCTAAGAATTGTACTGAATATCCTTCCCTTTTGCAAACCCAGATGTTTTATCTCAGCTTAAAGCGGACGTGCATCAATCGTGGGCATTATAAGTTATGTCTGCATTGACCTGGCATTAAGGAAGGAGGTAGGAGGAGGAAGCAGGATACATCATATTAATAGCTCATTTTTGGATAGGGACCTCCGGAGGTTCCTATCTGCAGCTGATAGGTATACAGTTACCCACAGACATTTATGTGACAGCCCACCTCAGAGTTTAACAAAAATACATATTTTTGTTACATGCGTCACATACAAATTTACACACATTTATGCGTTTTATGTTTTCTAATGCAGACTTTCAGTTGTTCGCCTTTTTTTCACTTTTAAAGTGTTTATTTGTAAGTTTGTATGTTAGTTCGTTTTTTGAAAAGAACTACTATTCTATCCCGGAAGTCAATGTCCGTCGCGTAAGGACTTCCGTAAAGCTGAAGGTCTTCCAAATTTAACAAAGCAGCCTAGATTTATTTTTAAAATCTAGATAAAAATATAAAGAAATTAGGGGTAAAAGATTCCCGAAAATGGGTTAGAAGCTAAAACTTGCCCGATTCGGGAAGAGCCAACGACTTCGTCCTACTTCACAAATGAGGGCTACAAGGAGGCACCACATGTAGCCGGATGTGTTTCTAGCCGAAACCTTTATGCCGACCCACTTTTTTCATTCTAAGGCACAACAACGTGCGTGGAGAATCTAAAAAAATGCAGATCTCAAATATAAATGACGTTAAGGTCTATAACCTGAGCTATGGAAAGTCGCTGCCTGAGGTAAATGTTTTCAGTTTTACACTAAGTTTCTTCAAAGGTCTTCGATATCCGGTGTCCTGCATCTTTAGATCAGTCTTTGCTTCCATCTACTCAGTATGCAGTCAGGTTAAAGAAAGTCCTACCAATGACCTGATTATTTGACTCAGGTTCTCTGAAGCAGAGACTCTTTTAAAAGGTACAGGACACCGGACCTCTGGAGTCCCTGCTGTCCATGTTACTGCTCTGGTTAAACATTTATTTCTAACTTAGTGTCTGTTCCTGCTTGTATCACCTGGCTGGTTATGGATACTTTAAGAAATGTCTTTTCTTCTTTTATCATAAAATTAGGTACTGTTTAATTTCAGTTTATCTTGTACGTTTTATTATTTTGGCCTCTTGATCATATTTTGCTGTCCTAATGAATTTCAAGATGGACGGATGTGTTTTTCTTTTAAAGTCCGATGCTGATTATTTTCACATCATTCTAACTGATCCCCGATATGTGTTGCCAATATTTTGTAATGGTTCCTGGAGCCAATTTTTTTTTATCTTCCATTTACTTGATAAAAATGACACAATGATGGCAACTGTTTAACAAGTAGAAATGGAGAAGTTTAAGATATTTGCTAATATAACAGAGCTAAGAGCTACTTTTATTGTTAGGATTCTTTGTGAATATTGGCCCTGATGTGCAAAAGGGAAGCTCTCTTGTATGTTTTCTCCTGAAACGTGTCTTTTGGTTGCAGTGGTTGTCGGATCGAAAGAAAAGACAGCTACAGAAGAAAGAAGTTGGTGAGCAGACAGCTGTCATTGAAGTAGGCGAGTCGATTTCTCTGTGGAAGGTTTTGGGGTTTCTAACTTTTCTCTGCTTTTTTCCTTTTTCTAGAAATCCAACGGCGGATTGAGCTCATCCAGGACTTTGAGATGCCTACAGTGTCAACTTCTATAAAAGTGTCCAGAGATGGTCAGTTTATCCTTGCAGCAGGTAAGATCAGCTTTTGGCTTCATGATTAATCACTTCAGAATTGGAACAGACATTTATTTTATCGTTATCAAGGTGAGTTTGCAATAATAATCAGAATTTTGATTTATAGTCCAAACCAGGCCTGTCCAAAGTCGGTTCTGCAGGTTTTAGAGGTTTTAACAGCTAGAGGTTCCTACTGAAAGAAACAATTTTTACAAGAAAACAAGCATGTCTACCTTACTGGCTTTTACCTGTTTGCACAGGTGGTTAACAATATTACCAGCGGTGCAGACGCTAAACTCTGAAGGCTGCTTGTCTTTGCCCCAAAAAGTCCAAAAAAGAGCGAATATATTGTCAATCGCCATTTGTTGGCCTCACAAATATCAGTTGGAAAATCTTTACATATCGCCTAATCTTGATAGCTGATTAACAGGCTTCTAATGAACCGCAATCAGAATCAGCTGTGCTGAAGCTGAGAAACATCAGAAACCTGAAGGCCGACTTTGAGTAGGTCTGGTCTAATTCGGAATCAATGCTGAATGAAACACTCCAGAAACTGAGTGAATTGTCAGATTCTTTATTTTTTTCTTTGACTATTTTCCTTTTTTTCTTTCTTTTTTTTTCTGGTTACCACCAGATGATTAGTGATGTAAATCATACTTCTTTATGTAACTGGTAACCTGACAAAGCTGATTTTAAGTGTTTATGTTCTTGAAGAGTATTTTGTGATTTTAAAACTACGATCACAGCTTTATGTTGTTACCTAAGAAAGACCGGAAATGTTGTTGTTTTTATTGTAACTTTTTTCATTATCATGATATCACCCAATATTGTAATAAGAATTGTAAGTGCCTATTGAGCAGGGATGACAATCCTTGTTTATCTTTGTGTTTTTTTTCCTCCCTCAGGAACCTACAAACCCAGAATTCGCTGTTATGACACGTATCAGTTGTCCCTCAAATTTGAGCGATGTTTGGATTCAGACAGTAGGTTTCTATGTTTTTCCTGATTCTTTTCTGCCCCCCCAACAAAAAAAATATTTCAGTTTTTGAATTTTTCTTTTTCTCTTCCAACAGTTGTAGCTTTTGAAATCCTGTCAGACGATTATTCTAAGGTACGATAATATAGTTCTCCTGCTTTTGGAAATTTTTGTACTTATCTGTACTTATTTAATGTAAATTAATATTCCACACATGATTGATGAAAGGAGTAAAATGAGTCATAAAATGGTATTTTACTCATCTTTTGAAATTGATTTTAAATTGGTTTTAAATCATTTTTCGGAGAAGAGAATTTAATTAAGCTTATTTGCTTTTCATTACCCCTTTTTTTCTTTTTGGAAGAATTGGACTTGTTTTTATGCTCATCCATGCGGATGTAGCGTTGGCTGCATTAGCAGTTTTCTTACCATCTCTCACACAGTAGATAGAAAAATTACACAATCAATTTTTTATAGTTGTGAGAAAATGCAACCATTCTGGAATACTATTCACTTAGTCTGAGAGATCTTAATGTGTCAGATACCTTGGTCTTCTATGATGTTATATTTGGGATATCTGCTGAAAAAAGGAGACAGAAATGACTAAGATCTGTTTAAAATTCTCCTGAAGGCTTCAAAAAAAAAGACAATATCCAAGAACCGAGTTAAGACTGAAACAGCAGCATACCGACAATTCAGGTGCATCGTAAAAATATCTTAACAGTTGGAAGACATTAAGCTTAAAATGAGAGAAGAAAAAATTGGATAAGACTAGGAATAAAGAATATCGGATTAAAAAATGAAAAAAATGGCTTTAATCAAACTAGAAGGATTGAAAATTCACTCCCACATTGATCAACCGTTTCTATCAAAATGTCTCCCTGCACGTTGCTTGCTGAAGAGTTTGGGCAAGTTTTTATCCTAATTTCAGTTTGGTTTCCAAGCTAAATCAAATCTACTTATATAAGAGTAACCTTAAGAGTTAAAATGCCAAAGAGTTTATATATTTTAGAGCCCATTTTATACTCTTTGACTCTTTGATGATTAAAAAAGCCTTTAAGTGAATGTATGTTTTAACCCCCTGTTGAAAAAAGTAGCAAAATATAACCTTTACATTTAGTTCAGTTACTTACATGAGAATAGACATTTTACAGTTTCTTTTTTTTCATTT